>ML837155.1:56352-85658 GCA_009831015.1 Picea engelmannii | reverse complement strand
AATTAATTATTAATTTATAATCTCCTACTACATTTTTTTCCTATAAATTATGGTGTCAATTAATCTCAATCCCATGAAAAGGGCTAGAAAAGGGCCAGAGCCTTAGCTTGATTGTTAGTTTCTCTTCCTAAACCCATGCATATGAGTTACTTTTATTTCCTCCAAGATAAAAAAAAAAACCCTCTTGCTTCTACTGCCCCTTAGTGGTTCATAGTGTTAAATACATGTATCAAGTGTTAGAATATAATGGATGTGCTCGTTTTACCATTGACAATATCTTTATTGTCACCCAACCATAGGCCGAATCCACCCTCCAAGCACCTTAACCTTGACAAAGAATCACTTCGGAAGCAAACCCTAGGCTAGATAACCAAACAAAGGGTAGAGCACCTTTCCCCAAGGATAGCGCACCAACAAGAGTTGATCAGATAGTCCAAACTCTAGCCAAGAGATAGTCCAAACGTAACTGCTAGTTGCATCAGTTGCAACGACAACTCTCCTCCAAACCTGCGTAGAAAATGGGCAACTGCAGTGCGCACAAGTGCTTCTCTACAATTCTGAGACTGCGTGCCATAATGAGAATTGGCCTCCTGTATTTATACTAATTCTGGCTAACTGCCTGGGCCGACTTCTCATTTTGGGTATCTGTATGTTCAATATATATTATTATTTCTGGTCGACTTCTTCTCTTGGAGGCTAATAACATAATATAAATTATCTTCTTGAGCCGACAAGTCTTCTAGGGTTATTAGCCAACTCATTAGGGTTTCTTCTTGCTTTCCAGAGTATTCTATCCTCGTCAGGTTTACACGTGGAGGTAAATACCCCTCGCAGCAACCATAATATCAACACTCCCTCCTAGCTAGGGAGGTATTACAGGTAATGGTCTTGAGCACAAAACATACCATTCACCCGGTAACATCAACATAGTTGTATAGACTAGATCATGTCTAGATCATGAGCACCATCATCATCATTAGTGTCATCAACTACATCATCTCTCGAAACCATACTCTATTTGAGTAATCAGACATGATACTCACTCCATAGAGTGATACAAGAGCCATTCTTCTAATCTAGAAGAGTAAATGCTCTGAACCATTTTCCGTCTGGGAAATCTTTGTCCTTTGATTATCCATCTAATTGATAATCATTTCCAATACTGCTGATAGTCTTCAAGGAAATTGAAACAAAATAGAACACAACTGTGTCTATCCATATTAGTACATAACTACAATCCAATGGTACACTACCACACCAAGTAACACACAAGTACTTTATCAACAACATATAGTCATGAAAAGTGGAACACATCCACCACAGTAGTATACATCTACTGTCATACGGTCTTCATAACAATCATATGATATCAACCTGCACAGAAACAATGTTATGATATACACTAAATCATCTGGGCCAATCTTTCGCTCACATCTGTGAGATTTGAAAGAATATCTGCCCTCAGAATAGAACAATGAGATATATGTACTATGCTTCTCAAGCAAGGAAAAATATTTGTCTTGTCTTCTAAACCTGGACCATTCCCCACCCCGGGCCATTCTTCCTACACTAATCAAAGTGCACCCTGGAGAGAATGTATAAACCCTAAGGAATGCCTGTCCCTCATTGCTGAGCCTGGACCATTCCCCACCCTGGGCCATTTCTCCTACACTAATTAAAGTGCACCTTGGAGAGAATGTATAAACCCTAAGGAATGACTGTCTGGACCATTTCCTTTGTTAACCACAAGAGGAAAAGAGTGTCCTATACCAACCTCCAAAACAGACCATTCCTCATGTTAACCACAATGATAAATTGTTGTTTGGCAAGGTGGGCCAGTCTTCTTCAGTAACCCTCAAGAAGAGAGACTGCCCTAGACGACTCCCCATGTTAACCACAGTGGGAAGTCGCTGTCTATGATACATCAACAATCTGGACCATTTCCCATGTTAACCACAATGGGAAATCACTTTCCGTCAGAAATCTCAATCCACTTTTCGAACATGAAAGAATCTGTCCAAGATGGACTATTTTTCAATGAATGTCTTAAATAATATTTTAGTGCTCCCTCCCAACCTAGGAGTCATATCTTCCTTTTTCAATAAGAAATTCGTCTCCATGAGCTCTAGCTTGAGTACGCAAATTCTTTCATCTTTTACCAAAATGTCTGCTTATCTGCTCATCTGTGGAGATATGTATTGGAGAACCACTTTTTCCTTTTCAGACTTCATTATGGATAATGTAATGCTTGATTTCAAATGTACTTTGTTCTGGAACACTGGTTTTCTCTGAAGGCTTCATGTAGCTTTGATCAATAGAGTATATCATTGTTGGAAAACTGGGACATATCCATGTGGCACTTCTTTTTTCATAATGAGATCTGATCTACTGAGTAATCATCTTGATACAATATCTTTGTTATAGAAAATATTCACCACGCTTCTGCTTTGCATTGGAGGTTCTCCACCAAGTTGTCTTCTTCTATCTGCATGCAAGGGTCTCTTTCTGGTATGCCTCAAAGTATTGATGTTGCTTTTCATACACTCTTTATTCAATTTCTCTGGAGAACATTCTTTGCATTCATCTGATGCAGAACTTCAACTCATGGAAGTTGTGGATGAAATAATGACTTGTGTAGAGATATGTATGGTTTGCTGGAACAAGTAATCATCATAGTCTTCTCCCTCCATCTGGGAGAACCCCTAGTTCTAGATCTTGCAATGCTTATACACTATTCTTCACCACAAATTTCAGTTGATTGCTTTTAGTGAGTTCATATCAGGTTGGTGATCTTGTGATTCTTAATATAGTGACTAGTTGTTCTGGCTTCTCTTTCTTTCTTGGAATCTTCATGTTCTTCCTGATGTTTTTCTTTAGCTCTTGGGTCCATGGAGTTTCTTATAGATTCCATGCCCTAAAGATTCCACTTCTTCCTTTCATTATAGAATCATGGATGTGGATGGACAACCAGGGATACTTTAAGGCTTCTCTTCAAAGAAGACTTCTTCTGAGGTTGAACTGAACACGTATTGTCTTTCATGGCTGCTACCATGGATATATACTTCATCATATTCAATGGATCGTAGGATTATCTCCCTCCTAATCCTTTCTTCATGTATGAGTGCATATAATCTACTCCCTCCATCTAACAAAGTCCACGCTTCCATCTGCATACTTATTGTCTTCTGCAATATATAATCGGCTCCCTTCGTCTAACAGAGTCCACGCTTCCATCTTATTGTCTTCTGCAAAACTTCATAAGTCTTTTTCCAATTTCCTCTTGATTGCTGAATTCTTTCTATCTTTTCTAAGTCTCTTCATGATTGATTTTGATTTCGCTTATTTTGTAATGTTTTGATTATCTGACTTGTATAATGATAGCAATCCTTATCTTTTTTGTTCTTCCATAGGTATATTTCTTCTTGGAACACATTATCTTCCAAGAGATAGATATACAACATATGTACAGAGACGATGCAAACAAGATATGTACAAGAACTAAGAAGAGTATTGTTACCTTCAGAAGAAGAAGTCTCTTTCATCTTTCTTAGTCTTCTTTGTAGGTTCCTTTTCTTCGGAAATTGATGCTTCATGTTTCTCCTTCCTTTTCTTTAGCTCGGGACAATGATTCTTGTAGTGTCCATACTTTCGACAGTTAAAGCATTGTACTTCTGAAATGTCTTTCTCTTGATTTGGCTTCCTCCGTGAGCCAAACTTCCTTTTGTTCCTGAAATTCTTGAATGTTGCTGTGAAGGCTTAATCATCGTACTTCTTTTGGGGTTTCTCTTTTGCATTGATCCTTGATTCTTCTTGAGCACAGCAAGTCCAAAGTTCTTCAAATGTCGGATACTCCTTTCTTGTGTTCATGCTTGCGACAAATGCATCCCACGTCTTGGGAATACCATTGAGTACTATGTTTACCAATTTCTTCTCTGAGATGATCTCTTCTATAGCTTGTAGTTGATCTCTTAACTGAGATATTTTCATAAAATATGATGTTATGCTATCGTCATCATTCATCTTCATGTCACGGAGCTCATTCTTCAGACTCATTACTTGTCCAATGTTTCTAACTGAGAAGATATTTGTTAGGGCATCGTACATCTTCTTCGATGAGTCAAGATGGGAGATGTAGGGTATCAAGTGGTCTTTTATAGATTCCACTATGATACTCATGGCATTGATGTCACCGTCTTTGAACTTCTCCATAACTCCAACGTTCTGTGGTTCCTTCTCTTTTCCTTCTTCAACATCTGGTTCCACGATCTTTCGTTTCACGATATCCAACACTTTATTCTTGGCAAGGATGAGGTCAATCCTTGTCTTCCATGATTTGAAGTTAGAATCTCCATATAACTTGTTCTCTGACTTGATAGAGTAAGTCATGGCTGCTTTGACTTGGTCAAACCCTAGATTTGACGACAAACTCAAACTTCACGTCTTGGCTTGTTGAGAGTATCAGGAGATGCGCTAGGCTAGAGCACACTGATCTATTCGGAGATTAGGTCAATCCATTCACTTAAGGTGCCTCAACAAGAGGATTAGGTTTTCTGCAACTGCTCCTGCTAGTAACCCTCGTGACAGTGTCTTGGAAGTTGCTTCTGTTAGTAACCCTAGCGACAGTTCCTCAACAAGATCAATATCCTAGAGGCTATGTTTCCTTCCAACGTTTAGACTGAATGAAGGAGGTGTGGGCCCATAACCTATTAGAATATAATGGATGTGCTCATTTTACCATTGACAATATCTCTATTGTCACCCAACCATAGGCTGAAGCCACCCTCTGAGCACCTTAACCTTGACAGAGAATCACTCCGGAAGCAAACCTTAGGTTAGATAGCCAAACAAAGGGTACCGCACCTTTCCCCAAGGATAGTGAACCAACAAGAGATAATCAAATAGTCCAAACCCTAGCCAAGAGATAGTCCAAGCGTAACTGCTAGTTTCAGTAGCTGCAACGACAACTCTCCTCCAAACCTGCACATAAACTGGGCAACTGTAGTGTGCACAAGTGTTGCTCTGCAATTCTGAGACTGCCTGCCAGAATGAGAACTGACCTCTTGTATTTATACTAATTCTGGCTAATTGCCTGGACCGACTTCTCATTCTGGGTATCTGTGTATTCAATATATATTATTATTTCTGGCCGATCTCTTCTCTTGGAGGCTAATAACCTAATATAAATTATCTTCTTGAGCCGACAAGTCTTCTAGGGTTATTAGCCAACTCATTAGGGTTTCTTCTTGCTTCCCGGAGTATTCTATCCTCGTCAGGTTTACACGTGGAGGTAAATACCTCTCACAACTGCCATGATATCAACATCAAGTTCCATTGTGGAACACTTCAAATGGGTATAAAAAAGACATTGAATGTTGATCAAATATGGTAGAAATTGGATCTCATCTTTCATGGGTAGATTTGTGATTTAGGTTGGAGCAACCTTAATGTTGGCATTGAAATAGTAGTATTTAGACTTGTAAAGGTACAATGACACTCGATATGTACCTATCTATTCACTATTCCATTATCAGATGAAGATTGGTATCAACATGTACTCATCCTATCCACTATTCATATGAGGTATGCCAACAATCCTGTACGTGTGTATATTGGAGTCAACCTCCTCTTGAGTTCATGCTAATGGATAAATGCATTGATCATTTTTCGAGAGGCATGTGGTGAGTTGATCAACCCCCATGTTGTTAACTTTTGGATTTTCCTATCACTATCACCAACACACCTACTAGAGGATGATAGTGGAAACTAGGTTAACCATTGTTAGAATTTTGCAATTCGATTTGGTACAACCCTCCTCATTTACTTGATTCATTGTAATAATTCATTGTAATCATACAAGGCGTGTGCTAGATGATAGATAAATATTAACTTTTCAATGGAGACCAATTTTTGAATGACATATTCCTTTTTTTAAGCTAGAGAATATTATATTAACATGGTGCAAAAAATATTCCAGCCATTGTTCTTTATTGCTTTTCAAAAAGGAAACCAAACAAAACCGTAGAGAGCTCTAGAATATCACCCAGAGTTTATATGTCACTGAGACTATATTTGTCACCGAGACTATATTTGATCAACATACAGAGGTCCTAAAATTGATATAAAGTACAACAAAACCAAAAGTACAACAAGGTTGTTTGCCAACTAACACTGAAATTAACATAACATGATAATATGACTATGGAAAAAAGCAACAGAAGACCCATCAAGCTTGGCCTGGATAGCCTAGAGGGGCTAGATGCTTGAGTTTCTTGTGTTGTCTTCTTCAATGATGATGGGGTTAGAAGAGGTTCCCTATGAGTCCAAGGTATCTTATGCCTTTGCTGAGTGCTCTTTATCATTGGCCTGCCATTATACCTCTGCTGAGTGCTCTTTATCATTGGCCTGCCATTATACCTCTGCTGAGTGCTCTTTATCATTGGCCTGCCATTATACCTCTGTTGAGTGCTCTTTATCATTGGCCTGCCATTTTGACACTTCAATATTGACACCAAATACCTTGGAAACTACCTCAAACTTAGCTTCTAACAACATCAACCTGGCCAAAATTTCCTGCCACTGGGCTCTTTTTTCCTCAACCACTTGGGTTATAAGTCATTTGGTAAGCCAATATAGCTCAGTGGTTCGAAAAACCTTGGTATCTTTGGTTGTGAAAAAGATAGAGTCAGAAAACCAACTTTGGTAATCCTATTTAATTTACTCCTTAGCAACCTATTTTCTCTTTTTTGGGACAAAGTTCTCCATAGCTTGCACATCCTCTTTAACTGCAGCAGTAAACTTTTCCTGGAAAATTTGTTCTGCTTGCTTGGTATCTTTTTTATCCTTGGTCATGGTGGGAAAAGAGGTCTCACAGTTGGAGGGTTGAGAGCCATTCCTTTTCCTCCTCCTCAAACTCTTCTTGTTGGAATATGGAATATCTTTGCAGAATTGGTCAACCATGGTAGGAAACTCCTCTTCATGGACCGTGGAATATCTTTGCAGAACTGGTCAACCATGGTAGGAAGAGGACCACATGCAGGAGAAGAAGGGGCCCATAGAGGCTTGAAGGATAGAATAGGGCTATCCCCGCAACCAAAGGATGTCATAGGTGTTAGCGTCGGAACTCACTCCTGGATTGCTTTGCAGGAGCAGAGCCCGACACCCATCAGTTTTATGTCAGAATAGTTTTAATGGATGATTAGGTGGGTAGAGACTTGGGGAAATATCATTCTAACTCAGGGACTGGGTCTGGCATGTAAGGAGAAAAGGAGGTCTCGATCTAACTTCAGCCAGTGGGTTGATTAAGAGGTGAATAGGTGGAAGACTTGGTAAGAAAGGTGAACAAACGACTTCGGGCGATAGGCTTTCAGCGGTTTGCAGAAGAAAGACTCTGAATGCAAGATCCTCTTGGTTCAGGGTCTCAAGAAACTGAAAAGGGGACTTGACTGGATCCTCCAATTCCAAGTCACTCAACGCTAAGAAAAACACAAGGAACGATCAAAACAATCGTAACTGCTATAGTGATCCTATCCAACATCATCCTATAACAGCTACTGCCCGACTGGATCCTCCAATTCCGAGCTGTTCTAACACAGTGTAAACAGGGTTGTGAAAGAAGCTGACATTCATAAGGCAAGAAGTCTCAAAAGTCCATGCATAACCAGAATAACAGTTCTTTGTTAAAGATTTACAACTGGGAGCTCTGCTCAACCATCGATACTTAAAAAATTACAAAGACCGAGTCTATATACTCAGGAAAATTCATCTCACAGAGGCGTGTCCAATCACTCAAGGCTTGGTGTCCCTTCAGTCAAACTCATACTGATATCTTCTTTTAAATGCCACCTTAACTACACATGGCTCATGTAAGGAGGGTAGCTAAGCCATGAAGTTCTCAGCTAGCGTGCACAGAATTCTCTGTCGAGTCGAGGACTTCGGCACAACTTCATTGAGAGAATCGATACACAGGACCTCTGCGAGCAGGTGGCTCGCCAAACCCTCCATTCCCCTCATTTAATGAACGAAAGGAGGTTTCAACCACCCGCTCTTGCCTTCATTCACTTCAATGCTAGAAACAATATTAAGATCGGGTCCGATGGCACCTAGAGGTCGCGATGATCCCCTCTGCAACTGAACTCGGTGCCTTTGGTTTTCTTTGTGCAACTCCTTCTTCTCCCCAAGTGACCATGGGTTGTGACCATATGCTTTCGGTGTTCGTGAATATGAAAGGGCTAATCTTTGCTGATCGAAATCGCGATGAGCGATATGCTGAGATGGCTTAATCTGCCACCACACATCCTTCTAGATCTGATGGTTCTTACATCTCCCGGCGATGCCGTGGGCCCGGGTCCAGGATTCTCCCAACACCTCGCGCATCAAAAAATAACGGAGCTGCTCTTTGCATGTTGGAGTTGCGATGGGCGAAGCGCCAAGATGGCTCTACTTGCTGCCAGGTGTCCCCTCTAGATGGGCGGCTGAAAACACTTCGTGATACCGCGGGCCCCACTTTCTATGCTTTCGGCGCTATCGGGGTTCGGGGTTTCGCGATGTTGAACAACATGAAACTCTCACCCCATGAATTCTCGACCGCCGAAACGTTGACGTGGCCAGATCTTGTGATATGCGTCCTTAGGATGAATGGACGAGGGGGCACTCGATATTTATAGGGGAGACGCCCTCGTTTGTAGGCTCGCTTGATATGACCCAGGGCTGAGACCGTGGGCTCGGTGCCAAAGGCGCTCTCGACGTTTCGCCGATCGGTACTTTCAAGTGCAACGAGCAGAGGGCTCCTTGCTCTCCGAAACCCCGATCTGCGATATGTCGACAGGATTCCATCTGTCTCAGTTAGATCGGACAACCCGAACCTACTGTGAAATATGAGAGTTGTCCTTTGTGTTAAACCTTGGGCAATTTGGTAGCTCCGAAAACCCGGTGACCGTCGATCTTCTTTGTAAAATAGATCTTGGGGGCTGCCGACGACATTTTGCCCGCTTGCTTGACCTGCTACTTGGAAAAACAAGGATTCTCCCATGCTGCGCTTGGGCATTTCATGTGCAATTTACAGCCCTGGGTGTTTCTGCGCTAAATGACCAAAATAATCGCTAACATTAGGCTCCATGGGGGATAGAGTCATCCCTGCGATGCTCTAAGAACTCCTTCCGCAACTTCAGTGCCTTGCTATTGGGCTATGGAGTCACTTATTAGGCCGAAAACATGCAAAAAGAAACTAAATAAAGAACTAAAGGACAATATTTACAAACAAGGGAGCCGTCTGAGGCTCAAATAAAACATTTCTTCAAAAAATGCCCATTCACTAGGCTGTTGAAAACCTCTTCACCCTCCAAATCTTGCAACCCATACGTGTTGTTGGAGAAAATCTCAGAGATCTTGAAGGGGCCAATCCAGAGGGCATCAAACTTGTTGTGTTTGCCTTTATCCTGCCTGGGGGCATCCCACTTAAGTACCAAATCCCCGATCTCAAACTCTTTCTTCCTGACCTTCTTGTCGAAAGCATGCTTGATCTTTTCTTGGTAACTATGAGCTGTGGTCCTCACCTGCTCTCTGATCTACTGCGCTTCTACTATCTGATGAATCCTCCTGATCATATGATCTGTTTCTCCCTCATAGTCTTGAAAGAATTTTTCCATAGGTAAGGCAAGCTGAGTAGGAAAAACCACCTCTTCTCCGTAGACTAGCTGAAAAGGCGAAGTGCCCAGAGATTTCTTCATTGTCACACGATAAACCCGCAGAGAAAACTTCAACTTTGAATCCCAGGCCCTTTTTTTGTCTTCCAACAACCTTTTGATGATCCTTATTAGGATTTTGTTGGAGGACTCTGCTAAACCATTGCCTTGGGGATAGTAGGGGGTGGAGCGAATTAGTGAGATCTGGAACTGCTCACAGAACCTAATTAGAGGCTCAGACTTGAAAGAAGAAACATTATCGGTGACGATCCTGCTGGGACAACCAAATCTGGCTATGATATCCTCCAGGAAGCTGATAATTACTTTGTGAGATGCACTTCTGGTGGGGACAACTTCTATCCACTTGGTGAAATAATCTGTTGCTGTCAGGATCCATCTGTGTTGACCACTTGAGGGAGGATGAATTTCTCCAATGAATTCCAGCCCCCACTGCTAAAAAGGTGCTGGAGATACTATAGGCTTCAATGGCAATGATTTGAGCTATTGCTTTCCTGAGAACTTTTGAAATTTGATGCAAGCTCTGATTCCTCTGCAGACATCAGCGAATAAAGTAGGCCAGTAATATCTAGCCCTGAGGATCTTATGAGATGTAGTCTTCCAGAAATGATGCCCCCCACAAAGGCCTTCATGGAGATCAAACATAACTTTCTGGGCTTTTGGTGGGTTCAAACATCTCAGCAGCATCCCCAAAGGATCTCTCCAGTACAAAACTTGCTGAATGAAACAATACCTGACCACCTTGAGCTTTAAATCTCTGGCCCTATTTTTACCCATTCCATCCGGAGGCTTCAATTCCTGTAGAAAGTACAAAATGTCATGATACCAGGCACAATCTGCTAGCGATAAGCCATCTTGAGAGCATTGGCCGGGCAGCTCAGCTTACTGAGTTCCTGGGCGAGTGTTGAGGAAACTAACTCCCAAAGCTTCACAATTGGATTAAGCCAGTAGCTTGGCTAGACCTTGCCCCTTAACCATTTTGGTGGGCTTTATTTCCAAGTCAAATTCCAGAATTTTTGCTATCCATTTGCCTCTTCTCCCATCTATGTCTGGCTGTACAAGAATGTCCTTTACGGAAGCTGAAGGAACGTATGCCGTCACCTTCGAATGCAAGACGTAGATCCTGAAATCTTTGAGGGCTTTCACTAAGGCATAGGCATGCTTCTCCATGATCTCATACCTGGTCTCCGCATCTCTTAATGCCTTGCTGAAGAAAGCGATGGGTTGCTCATGCCCCTTCTCATTTTTATATAACAAGATTGCTGCTATTGTATCAAAAGAAGCAAAGGAGAAAATTAGGAATTCTTTGGAATAGTCAGGACTGATCAGCATAGGTGTCTCAGTCAATGCCCTTTTTATTTGTTCAAAATATGCCCTGGGCTCAGCGGTCCATTTCACCTCATTTCCCTTCTTGAGCATGGCCGTGATGTGTTTCACTAGCTCGACAAAATTTGAGACAAACCTCCTTAGAAAATTAATTTTCCCCCAAAAGGCCTGAAACTCTTGTTTAGACCTGGGAAGTGATAAGGTTTGAATTGCCTCCACCCTGCTGGGATCAATTCTCACTCCCTCTGCTGATACTATATGGCCCAACAACTTCCCTTCCTGCATAGCGAACAAAGATTTTTTGGGGTTTAAAGATAGGCCAAACCTCCGACACTTCAGGAAAACTTTCTTCAAGTGGCAGTAGTGCTCCTTGTCTGTCCTGGAGAAGACCGTGATGCCATCCAGATAAATTACCACAAACTGGTCCTTCTCTCTGATGAAGGCTATATCCATGGCTCACTGAAATGTTTCTCTTGCATTCATTAGTCCAAACGACATCTTGGCATACATGAATGTGCCCTAAGGAGTGGTAAAGGTTGTCTTCTCCCTGTCCTCAGGCATGACCAATATCTGATTATAGCCAGAAAACCCATCGATCATGGATATCCTGGATGCACCAGTTACCCTCTGCAGTATGTGTTCCATCTTGGGTAGGGGGTAATTGTCTTTCTTTGTGCTTTTGTTCAGTTTCCTGAAATCGACACAGAGCCTGATTTCTCCGCTTTTCTTCCTTACTAGGACCAAATTGGCCACCCACTTGGAATATCTCAAGGGGACAATGATTTGTGCATCCAACAATCTTTTTACTTCTTTCTCCATAATGGGCAACAACATGGGATTTATCTGTCTTAGCTTCTGCCTAAATGGCTTAGCTTCTTCCTTGAGTGGGATCTTGTGTTCAATGATTGATGTGTCATATGTCTTGAGGTCTTCGTAGGTCCATGCAAACACATCAAAAAACTCTCTCAGCAACTCTGTATATTTATCCCTCTGCTCCTCGATCAAACTTCTTGACAACTTGACAAACTTAGGCTCCTCCGGTGTGCCAATGTTGCACTCAACTATGTCGGCATCTTCATCTAAAAGCCTTCCCTTTACTGCCACATCATTCCCATCGAACAATCTCTCTAATGGGACTAGTCCCCTTGGAATATGATTGCTAGGTAGCTGAATAATGTCATGCTTTGCTATTTTACTCAACAACTTACCCCCATTAAACCCTTCCTCAGGAACGAAATCTTGGTCGATATGCATCTCTGAAAATTCTTCGATAGTCTCCAAGAACTTCTTGATCTCGAGATAATCCTCAAACACCTTCCAATGTTTGACGTTGTCAGGTATAGAGGGCCTGTATTTTACCTCTACATCATACCTAAATTTAGGCGGCAAGGATACTTTGAAATTGCTTGCTGATGTAGCCAAGGAATCTACCACTGTGTTCTCCTCTCTTGGGATGAAAGAAATGTAAACAATGAGAAGAAACTATCAATTAGGTCCCACACCTCATTTCTGTAACTCCTGAGTCAAGGATGCTAGGCCTGATAAGTGCTTCTGATCTGCTGGACTACCAGCTCGACATCTCCGAACACTGTTACTTCTTGAATTCCCATTTCCCTTGCAGCTCTTAATCCTAGAACAAGGGTTTCATACTCCACCACATTGTTGGTGGTTTCAAATTCTAATTTGTATGATAGAGATACGGTTTCCTGGGCAGGTGACACAAAAAACACCCCAGCACCAGCGCCTTCCCGGGAACAGGCTCCATCAATTTTTTTTTTCCAAACGGGGGTGATGGGAGGAGGAAGTTCACAAGGAGAAGTGGGATTCTTTCTGAGTTTGAGAAGAGGCTCAAGGGCATGGGTGAGTTGTAGTAAACTGGGGCCTAAGTCAATGTCCAAGGAAAATATGGGATGATTGGTAGGGTTGGCCTCATCACTGATTATATATGCCTACTGGGCTTCTCTGTATAGCCTTCTATGCTCTCCTCCAAACACTGGGATAGTAGCGTATGTGAGGTCCATCTGCAAGGTTCCCCCCAGTCTCTTTATCCAAGATCTTGATAATAACATACCAAACTTGGGGGGGACATCGACCACTACAATGTCCATGACCACACTTTTCATGGGCAACTGAAACAAGGTCATGACTAGGTCTTTGATGACTCCTAGACATTGAAATTTTCTGGAGTCGAAGGAATAGAGGTCATGATAGGCTCAGGTGAATTCTAGTCCTAACTCCTCCATGACAATTTTGGGCATGAGGTTGTGAGAAGCCCCCGAATCCATCAAGCAATTGTGCAATACCTTGTCATGTATGTTCAGGGAAGTGTAGAAGGGAGGGGATGAGTCATTCCTGTCTTCTACCATAGGACCTAGGATAACTGCAGGATTTTCGTCTTGCAAATTGATGAAGTCCGTGGGAAGGTTCGAGACCTCATATTGTAAAAGCTCAGAGAAACATTTTTTGAACCCTTCATGTTTAATCAATTCTGTCAGGGGCACAGGGATTCTGATTTTTTGAATTTCGTGCTCGAAATTAAAAGAAGATGAGAGCTTTGGGATTTCTCTTATTTCGGGAACATGACTCTGGATGATGGGAGAGAGGGGTTGGATCTTCCTACCTCTGTGACTATCTGCTGCTTTGTCAGCAGGTTTCTCTATCTTGGTAGACTGCTCAGGAACGTCAGGAGCTTTAGTCTTTTTCTTTGACCTCAGATCATATCTGCCTGGGCTGCCACTGGCCTTGTCTCCCTTGCTTAGTTCATTTAGCTGACTGTCCATGAGAGACTCCTCATAGGCTGATTGAGTGAGATGAGGAAAATGAGGAGTGTCTCCGAAGAAATGGATTTCAGGATCAAGCTCGTCTGTTTCTCTTTCTTCCTCCTCGGCCACAAAATTGTTTTGAAAAGGAGCCTGAATTTTCTGGTCTTCTCTGTCTCTCCCCTTCTCTCTTTGCACATTTAGGGGAGTAAAATTATTTGGCCTCTTGAAACATCCTTTATTTTCGACGTTCTGAGGGACCTTATATGATTGCCTCCCCTCGACCTTCATTCTCTCCATCTCTACATACAGGGACTTCACCATCCTGGTCAGTTCATCCACTTGAGGGTGAGGCACCAATGGGTCAGAGGTCGAGGCTTCCGACCTTCCTTTTCTCCTATTTGCATCAGCCTTGTTCCTCAATCTATTAGATGCTAACACATTGGATTCCACCTCTATGGCCGCATCTTGCATTTGATCTAAGGAGGAAACTCTCCTTTCTCTCAACAAAAGGCAGAAATCGGGGCCGAACGCGCTAGCATACGAAATCTTAGCTGAGGCTTCTGAAGGCTTTATCTCAGCGGGGATTTTGTTATACATCTTATTAAATATTTTGGAGAAGTCAGAGATAGACTCTCCTTCCATCTTCTTCAAAGACCCGAACTCTGTCATTTAATACATGAAATCCTTCCTATCTCCTCACTGCCTCAAGAAAGCACTATCTAGAGCTTCAATCCCAGCAATAGACCCTGGAGCCAATCCTCTAAACCACTTCCTCACCTCACCATCCAAGCTCTAGACGAAGACTCTCATCCAGACATCTTCATTTTCAATGTTGAGGTTGTCTGCATAACTGTAGAAAGCAACCAGGTGGTCTTCGGCAGTTATGTCTCCTTCCCTAGTGAACTTGGGCATGTATTTCAAGTAATCCCCAACAGGAAGAGGATTCGCATGATGGGGTAGGATTAAGGGAGCATATCTGGCAGTGACTATGGAGTCCATTCTATTCAGAGGGAGATTAGCACTAGCCATAGGAATATTAGGTGGAGGAGAGCTAGGAGGAGAAGGAGTTCGTGAGGGGGCCACTGGGAATGAGTCCCAAAGTGGAGTGGGAAACAAGATGGGATTTAAGGAGATGGCTAACGAGCTCAAGTCGACAGATGCTTCTCTTTTCACAGGGGTAGTAAAGATAGGAGTGGGGAAATATTCTGTGGTCCCGAGTCTATGCCAAGGTACAGTTTCAGGGGAAAGGGGAGTGACAAGGTTTTGTCCCTTCGGTTCCAGATCCGGAGAGGAAAACTCAACAGGAACACTCCCGAAATTTAGGAAACAGGAAACTTGAGAAACAGGTCTGTCAAGAAACTGAGGAGGAGAAAAAGGGGCTCCCACAGAAGGATATGGTGGATTACCTGGTTCGGTGGTGGACGCTTCTTCTTCAGAGGCCTTTCCCTTTCTGAGCATCGCTTCTGGATCTGTTTCAGGCGTAGCTAGAGGCAACTATGGATGAGACCGCGTATGCCTGCTTCTGAAAGCCACAATTAATAGAGCAAGTCCTCCCTAGCGGAGTCATCACAATGGAGTCGCCAGGTGCACAACAACAATCTTGATAATTCTGATATCTGATGCACCTTCAGAATCAACTAATTGTTGTTGTTCAATCCCGGGTAAAATATTCAACCTCATCCCCGGCAGCGGCGCCAAAATGTTAGCATCGGAAGTCACTCTTTGATTGATTTGTAGGAGTAGAGCCCGACACCCATCAGTTTTATGTCATGATAGTTTTAATGGATGATCAGGTGGGTAGAGACTCAGGGAAATATCATTCTAACTCAGGGACTGGGTCTAGCATGTAAGGAGCAAAGGAGGTCTTGATCTAACTTCAGCCAGTGGGTTGATTAAGAGGTGAATAGGTGGAAGACTTGGTAAGAAAGGTGAACAAATGACTTTGGGCGACAAGATTTCAGCGGTTTGCAGAAGAAAGACTCTGAATGCAAGATCCTCTTGGTTCAGGGTCTCAAGAAATTGAAAAGGGGACTTGACTGGATCCTCCAATTCCAAGTCACTCAATGCTGAGAAAAACACAAGGACCGATTAGAACAATCGTAACTGCTACAGTGATCCTATCCAACATCATCCTATAACAGCTATTGCCCGACTGGATCCTCCAATTCCGAGCTGTTCTAACACAGTGTAAACAGGGATGTGAAAGAAGCTGACATTCATAAGGCAAGAAGTCTCAAAAGTCCATGCATAACCAAAATAACAGTGCTTTGTTAAAGCTTTACAACCGGGAGCTCTGCTCAACCATCGATACTTAAAAAATTACAAATACTGAGTCTATATACTCAGGAAAATTCATCTCACAGAGGCGTGTCCAGTCACTCAAGGCTTGGTGTCCCTTTAGTCAAACTTGTACTGATATCTTCTTTTAAATGCCACCTTAACTACGCATGGCTCCTGTAAGGAGGGTAGCTGAGCCATGAAGTGCTCAGCTAGCGTGCGCAAACTTCTCTATCGAGTCGAGGACTTCGGCACGACTTCGTTGAGAGAATCGATACACAGGACCTCTGCGAGAAGGCGGCTCGCCAAACCCTCCATTCCACTCATTTAATGAACGAAAGGAGGTTTCAACCACCCGCTCTTGCCTTCATTCACTTCAATGCTAGAAACAATATTAAGATCGAGTACGATGGCACCTGGAGGTTGCGATGATCCCCTCTACAACTGAACTCGACACCTTTGGTTTTCTTTGTGCAACTCCTTCTTCTCCCCAAGTGACCATGGGTTGTGACCATATGCTTTTGGCGTTCACAAATATGAAAGGGCTAATCTTTGTTGATCGAAATCACGATGAGCGATATGCTGAGATAGCTTAATCTGCCACCACGCGTCCTTCTAGATCTGACGGTTCTTACCTCTCTCGGCGATGCCGTGGGCCCGGGTCCGAGATTCTCCCGGCACCTCGCGCATCAGAAAATAACAGAGCTGCTCTTTGCATGTTGGAGTCGCGATGGGCGAAGCGTCGAGATGGCTCTACTTGCTGCCAGGTGTCCCCTCTAGATGGGCGGCTGAAAACACTTCGTGATACCACGGACCCCACTTTCTATGCTTTCGGTGCTATCAAGGTTCGGGGTTTCGTGATGTTGAACAACATGAAACTCTCACCCCACAAACTGCCGATAACCAAAACGCCGACGCGACCAGATCTTACAACACGCATCCTTAGGATGAACGGACGAGGGGGTGCTCAATATTTATAGGGGAGCCACCCTCGTTTGTAGGCTTGCTTGATATGACCCAGGGCTGAGACCGTGGGATTGGCGCCAAAGGCGCTCTCGACATTTCACCGATCGATACTTTCAAGTGCAATGAGTAGAGGGCTCCCTGCTCTCCGAAACCTCGATCCGCGATATGTCGACAGGCTGCCACCTGTCTCAGTTAGATCGGATGACCTGAACCTATTGTGAAATATGAGAGTTGTCCTTTGCGTTAAACCTTGGGAAATTTGGTAGCTCCGAAAACCCGATGACCGTTGATCTGCTTTGTAAAATAGATCTTGGGGGCTGCCGATGACATTTTGCCCGCTCACTTGACCTGCTACTTGGAAAAACAAGGATTCTCCCGTGCTGCGCTTGGGTATTTCGTGTGCAATTTACAGCCCTGGGTGTTTCTGTGCCAAATGACCAAAATAATTGCTAACAATAGGCATAGAAAGAGGGACATAGAAAAAACTAGAGGCCCGACCTGCGTGCCTGAAAGATGAAACCCAAAGAATCCCCGAAGGAACCTTAACTTCCAACTAGACAATAGACCCAGGCCATAACTAGCATGAAAACACTCTCTTCAAACTCACTCAAAACCTCATACAACAGAGAAACCTATAGCCAAGAACATGAGAGCAAAGGGCCCTTCCCTTGGAAAATGAAACCAACAGGAAAACCAGGGATGAAACCACAAGTAAACCACAAAAAACTACAAAATAAAAACTAGAGAAAGGCATCAAAATTATAGAATTTCACCACAAGCCGAGTGGGGGACCAAGTCCGATGATTCCTGATGAAACTGAGGCACTCTGCTTGCCCCGAATAACAAACAAGATAGCCCCGATACTCTAGCTAAATCCCAAGACACCAACTACAACCATAATACCCTATGTAGGCATTATCCCAATGCAATCACAACAAGTTTTCACCAGACGCACCATAAACTCTTTCACCATCCCACTATCCTCCCCTTGCACCAGGCTCAATAATGTCATCTTGCGCCCCTGTATGAATATAACTACCCAACATATCCTCTTGGAGTGCCTCGTGCCATCCATGCAGCACCTGATCTGGGTAGTTGTTGTCTGCATGATTGATCTCAAAGTACTCCTTACCTAACTATTCTGGAAACCTGTCATTCCAATGAAGCACCAAGCCTCCTATTTGTAGGCCTACCAATAATATTAGGCCTACCCATTTATTGGCTAGCTCATCAACTAGTTTATTGGATTTCCAATGAACATGGAATGAAATGATGATAGGGATGGAGTTTGTTGGCGCTGAGACTTGGTGAAATTTGGCTATGAGATGCCAGTTCCTAGATACCATGTCTAGATTGGTTCCACATTGAATATTCTTCAAGGTTTGCATGATGATTAATTAATCGCCTTCCACAAGGAACTGATGGAATCCATGTTGACATGTTGGTTGTAGACCCTAGATTGATGCTTGAAGCTTGACAACAATATTTGTGGGTTTTCCCAAATAAGAGGTGAAGAAGAGGATAATGTTTCCAACATTGTTACCAAAGACACCACCACCCCAACAACCCCAGGATTTCCTTTGGACACTCATCAAAATTCAACTTAATAAAGATATCAAGTGGTCTAGTCTATTTCTCACTAGAGACCAAATGTCATGACCTAGGACTTGACCCGGGCACGAATGTTGCATCCACAAGCTAAGACATGCGCAACATGCAATATAGTAGACATTAATTTAAGTAGGGGTACTTGGGTGCGTGATGCGATGCCAAGTATGACTTCACCAAGATGACTTGCGATGAAGGTTATGTGGTGACTTGATCGAAGAATTGGTTGGGTGGGTGTGCAGTGAAGACATGGGTGTCCCACCGAAGAAATGAATGGTTGGTGAAGTTGGATGCGGTGAAGGCATGCGTTTTCAATGGAATGCACAAGAGATGGCTTGATAGATGTGAAACCAAAGATGGGCACCCACAGAAGCTTTGGGTGCCCCATCGATGAGACAGATCAACTAAGCAAGCTAAACGCCCAAAACGTGTGATGCACACCTTGCGATGCGATTAGGAAAGGAAATGAACGAAGGCACAAGTTGGGCGCCTTTAACCGAAGAGCAACGACAACTGGGTTGGAGCGTGGATGAGATAGGGGCACGCACTTGTTGAAGAGTCAACTCAAGTGGTGAAAGTGGACAAATGATGAAAAGTGCACGTCAACTTGTGAAGAAGGGGCACGTCGATTGGGATAGGTACATCGTGGAGGAAAGGCACGTGCCTATATAACCAAGCGAGCAAGTCATTGGTAAATCAGACAAGGAAGGCTGGTGACTTCTCTCATAATCCCAGATTGGTGTTCTAAGGCAACAACCAAGGAAGGAGGGCATGCTCCCTCCCCAAGGAGACAAGTAGACCCTGGAGGGTAACTTGTGTTTCCTTGGGGAAGGTGTATTGAGGTAGGTTGGGTGAGCTCATCTAGACAAAGGGAGCTAAGGAAGGGTGAAAGTTTTCGAAGATGAAAGAGTGTCGCAGGTCACACTGAATTTGAGGCTGCGGAAGAAAACTTGTGATGGGTGCTCCGCAGGTCTGGAAAGACCATCGAAGATGATCAAGGAAGAAATGGGCGCTCATGCAGTGGAAGGTCTGCAAATGTCTTGGTGGTGAAATATGGGTGCTTTGCGATGGAGTCTAACCAAGGGTCAAGTGCAAGCACATGAAGAGCGCACAAACTTGGCAGGAGGTAGGGACGATCGCAGAGTTGTAGCGAAGGTTGCGAACATAAGATGGGAAGATGTTTTTGGCACTATGGCAGGTCTGCGATGATGACGAGTCAGGGAGCAGAACCGTGAAGAGTTCAAGTAATGCTGAGCCATGCACTCTATATTTGTTCTTTTGTTGTAACTAGAGTTGCCACTCTGTTCTTTGGAAGATTGTAAAGAAATGGGTTTTAGGCTGGTTTGGTCGCCCACTTGTAAATTTCATCTTATTGCTTTGCTTGAATGGTTTCTTTTACTTTCACAGCTAAGTATAAGATAATGAAAATATAACATAAGTAATAAAGGAAGATATAATGAAGTAAGGCATAGTCCGGATTAAGTAGTTTGGTGTAGCTTTGTTGTCAAACGAACGATTGCGGTGTCGCACGATCACTGGGAGCATTGGGTGAATTCACCGCCCGACCGTAGGCTCGCCAAGCTCGTGACAGATGGTATCAGAGCTGATTTTGGTTTGAGTTAGAGATGGATCGATGAAGCTCTTCACCACTGCCACTTCCATGACAGATGGTATCAGAGTGAAAATCAGATAATACTGTGGAAGTGGTTATGGTGGATGATTTGGTAAGCTGTGCACTACTGTCACTTCTGTGATAGATGGTATGAGAGCATAGAAAATAAAGTAGCCGAGAAGGGTCATTTTGGGTGCATTGAGCATGGGAGATTACAAAGAGAGTTCTGTGGTGATGGAATGAAGCTCTGTCACAGAATTGTAACAATGATCGCATAAGTTCAAGAGAAATCGATGAGCTGGGTCATCGTCGTGACTTGGATGGCAGAATGAAGTTTGGTCGCAACGCAGAAAGCTGAGCACCAATTCCATCCTGACAACTTCGTGTCATGCACTACATACTTATGCATGGTGTCCTGATGTAAATACATTACATGGAACATAGATAATAGATGGGGAAGGAAGTTGAGGTTGTATTCATGTTTAGATCGCAGTTGGGTACATTTTCCACCATAACAACTTCATGTTGTGCACTACCGAAGAGAAGTTGGCTCAATTAGGTTGCGATTGAGGATCACAACTTTCAGACGGATGTTGGTTAACAACAGGAGAATCAATGAGTAGTTTATTTGCATGGTGTCCTGTTGTTGAGGCATTGCAGGACGTGAAGATAACAGACAAAAGAATGGAAGATGGGTTCGGTTGGGAGTCATGAGGAAAGTGGCTTAGACGGATTTTAGGCTTCGCAATGTTTCGGTTGGAGGCTTGTGTAGACCTTCTTGGGCACACCTCACCAAGACATCTATGCTGCGTTGGTATGGGGCATCCAAACGTAGAGGCAAGATGATGAGAGGAAACCGAGTTGGGAGAATGAGAAGCTTGGTACTTAGATGAATTTTGAAGTGTGCAGACTTGGCATGTTTTGTGAGGTAGCCAGGACAAGCTTGCGCAGGCAGGTCATTGGTGGAGTTGTGACCTGATTTATGAATGTAACCAAGGAAGGAATGAATAGAAGAAGGCATGAGTTTTTGTTTCATGGAAGATAGAAGTGACAACAAGGGAGTTGTTCAAGAAATTTGTCAAGAACTACAATGGGCGTGATGCGCGACAAGATATTTGAGGACGTTTGTCAGTGGTATGGGACATCGGGTTGTTGGTGCTATGGGACATCAGGTGCATGAACATTCTTGGGGAGTTTGGCTAACACAGATTGATCCATAGTTGTTGATTGGTAGATGTATTGACACGAATGTGCAACAGGTGCAAAATTTCTTGGGTGGTCCCTTCTATTTGAATAACTTGGGCAATTGTTAAGTTCATGCGAACAAAACTCAACACTTGCAAGAATCCTGTGAAGGATGTTGTGGGCTTATAGATCGGAGTATCACAGAAAAGAATGAAACGAAGCATGAAGGAAGAGTAGTGTGGAGGTGATTGTTGGATGTGTGGAGTTAGTACACTCAGGTGTTTCTTGGACATGTGAGGAAGAAGATAGGAGGTTGACTGATGAAACCAAGCTCATGTTTTCCTTAGGTAGATTCATCAAGCGAACCACGATGCCATCAGGGGCATGGTTGCAACAGCGATCAGGCACACCTAAGCACCCTATAAATATAGGAGGAGCAAAGAAAGTGAATTTGGTTGGTCATACAGGTGGCAGTTGTGCAATGATCCCCTTGAGTTTTCGAATAGCTTGGTTACGAGACGAGTTGGGTGTGATGATCACTGGAAGTGACAAAAACTTTCACAACATAAATGAAGGAAGATTTCATATTGGGGCAATATCGTACCATGATAAGGCAAGGAAGGTGCCTTGGTGAGAGTTGCATGGATGAGTCAAGTTGTGGATGGGAGGAGATCAATTTGGCATGGATGTGTTCCATCGTACAGGCAATGATGGTTGGACCGACCATCCAACTATTCGACACTTGCACGAGCTATCACACAACAACATAGCAAGGGGGTTAGACTTCAAGCAGAATGATCCATTGGTGCAACACTTGGTTGTTGTAGAAGAACTTCATGATGGAATTGGACAACAGTGAAGGGGCAAGTGCGATCTTGCCTTCATGTTTTTGGGTTGGACAAGGTGATAACGTTGCAGACAGAAACAACCAAGTTTCGACATGAAACTGTACATCTCAGGACTTGTGCATGATGGTTGGATTGATCACCCAAACCAACATAGGAATGGGGGTGCACAATGTATAGATGCATGAGAGAAATGGTTGAAGTATGGATGCAACATAAGTCACGTAGGTTCAACACTTAGACAATTTTTTTTTCTTGTTGAGGTTGTGCCAAAACTTGCGATTGCAATAGAGCAACAAATGGTTGTCATTGGTGATCACAACGAAGGTATATTGAGATTGTCAGGACGACAATGTCTTTGAGTGGGGGAGTATGTCATGACCTAGGACTTGACCTGGGCATGCACACTGCTTCCATGAGCCAAGACATGTGAAACAAGCGAGTCAACGAACATTCAGTTAAGTCAGGGTACTTGGGTGCGTGATGCAATGCCAAGTACGATTTCACCAAGATGACTTGCAATGAAGGTTAAGAGGTGACTTGACATAAGAAATGGTTGGGTGGGCGTGCGATGAAGACATTGTTTCCCCACCCAAGAAATGAATGATTGGTGAAGTTGGGTGCGATGAAGGCATGCATGCTCGATGGAACGCACAAGAGATGGCTTGATGGATGCGAAACCAAGGATGGGAAGCCACAGAAGCTTTGGGTGCCCCATCAGTGAGACAGGTCAACTAACCAAGATAAACGCACAAAACTTGGGACGGACGCCTTGCGATGCAATTGGGAAAGGAAACGAATGAAGGCACAAGTTGGGCACCTTAAACTGAAGAGCAACGTCGACTGGGTTGGAGTATGCACGAGATAGGGGCGTGTGCCCATTGAAGAGTTGACTCAAATTGCGAAAGTGGATAAGCGATGAAAATTCCGCGTCATCTTGTGAAAGAAGGGGCACGTTGGTTAGGATAGGTGTGTCGTGGAGGAAGGGCACATGCCTATATAACTGAGCGAGCAAGCCTTTGGTAAATTCAACAAGTAAGGCTGCTAACTTCTCTCATAATTGCAGATTGGTTTTCTGAGGAAGCAACCAAGGAAGGAGGGCGAGCTCCCTCCCCAAGGATCCAAGTAGACCCTGGAGGGTAAGTTGTGTTGCCTTGGGGAAGGTTGTATTGAGGCAAGCTGGGTGATCTCATTTAGAAAAAGGGAGCTGAGGAAGGGTGAAAGTTTGTGAGTATGAAAGAGTGTCACAGGTCACGCCAAATCTGAGGTTGCGAAAGAAAACTTGTGATGGGCGCCCCACAGGTCTGGCAAGACCACTGAAGACGGTTAAGGCAAAAAAAGCTGCTCATGCATTGGAAGGTCCGCAAAAGTCTTGGTGGTGACATATGGGTGCTTTGCGATGGAGTCTAACCAAGATTCAAGTGCAAGCACATGAAGCACGCGCAGACTTGGCAAGAAGTAGGGATGATCAAAGAGTTGTAGCGAAGGTTGCGAACATAAGATGGGCAAATGAGTAGATGCGTTTGACACGATGCCAGGTCCGCGACAATGACGAGTCTGGGAGCAGAACCACGAAGATGCAAAGTAATGTTGATCCATGCACTGTATGTTTGTTATTTTTTTGTAAGGAGAGATGCAACTCGGTTCTTTGGAATATTGTAAAGAAATGGGGTTTAGGCTGGTTTTTCCGCTCACTTGTACATTTCGTCTTGTTTCTTTACTTAAATGGTTTCTTTTACTTTCGTAGCTAAGTATAAGATAACACAGACATAACATAAGTAATAAATGAAGATGTAATGAAGTAAGGCATAGTCCAGATTAAGTAGTTTGGTGTAGCTTTGTTGTCAAATGAACGATTGCGGTGCCGCACGGTGACTGGGAGCGTCAGGTGATTCCATTGCACAACTGTAGGCTCGCCAGGCCCTTGACACCAACCTTTCCCTAAGATGAAGAGGCCGTGGAATGGGGAAGTGCTATTGGAAATGTCGATTTGAAAACATGATATTTTCATTACCTAGCAACTCAACTACTTATCTAGGCATAAGAGGAATCAATTGATTCTCTAATACTTTCCCAAATACCTAGCCAAATGTCTTCCTTTTCTATGTCTAGATGTTTGAATATTATGTGGTTTCATTCCTTCCATACTATCCATAGTAGGAAACCCATAAATACATTCCACACTTTATTGAGCATATGGTTCTCAAAGGGCGAGGACCTCCAATTCTCCAGAGTCAGAATAGCACTTTCCCAAGATCTCTTCATCTATCTAAAGAGGGCTGCTCCTACATCCCACATCATGTTGACTTTAGGGAAGATGTTGAATATATTTCTACCATTTCTTCACTTTCTCAGTACATATAAAAATGGGGGTCCTTTGAATCCTTGTTTGATGAGCTTGTCTCAAGTAAGATTTTTTTGTGTTTTACTAGCAACCACAAGAAAGAGGAAATCTTGGGCCAAATCTCTGCATTCCAGATTTTCTCCAATATTGGATCCTTTTGAATCAAGTTGTGATTGGATTCAAGTCTATAAGCTTTCTTGACTATGAAATTCCCACTTCCTTGAGAATCCCATATTTTGGATGGAAACGTTTTGATTATAATGTGTTTCGGTTATTATCTGTGGAATCCATATTTGTATTATTGTAAATTTGCATTTACCCTTATTGCCACGTTGAAAGGATTAGCACAGTGTTAATGCACAACAATTTGAAACTTTTTTCCATGTTGGATACCACAATGACATGTTGGTTTTCAAAATGATACATCGGTCTTTCAAGTTTTTATTATAGTGGGTTTTTGGTTATCCATCTGTGGAATTCATATTGGTATATTGGAAATTTTTATTTACCATTAATGCCATTTAAGGATTATACTAAGATTAAATGATTGGTCAATGATGGGATATGTTGTATTTGTTTTATAATGCATATTTAAAAGTAAATAGTTATTAGTATCACCACTTAGATCATGGCATTAGAATCTAGATCCTGGCATTAGAAAGTTTGAGATTAAAATATTATTGTGGATAAAACAATTTAGTAAAAGAACTGCAATAATACATTTTATAAAATTGGTTAAGTTGCATTACCAAAAAGAGATAAGTTTCTTTTTATTAAAAATAAAAATTATGAATTAAATTTATTTGCAAAAAATTATTAATGGACAATAATATTTCTTAAACAAGTCAAATATATCTTCGATAAATCGAGAAAGATAAGGTGATATTTCATAGCTTAAAAGATTTAAAAAATAATTTAAAAGAGTAATAAATATCTTTGCATCTAATTTTTGTAATAAAAAAAATGTAATTGCAAAATGTGAGAATCAATTAACAAAAGTAATAATCAGTGAATTTGTAAATAATAATAAATTTGTAAATAAGGTGATATTTCATAGCTTAAAAGTTTTAAATAATAATTTAAAAGATTAATAAATATATTTACATCTTGGACAAAAGATATTGGATTACTCTTGGGGCCTTGGAAAGACCACCACCAACAAAGCAGAATGCTTAGCAATGTACAAGGGGCTTCAACTTGCAAAAAATCAAAACCTTAATGCACTCATTGTCCTTGGAGACTCTGAGATAATTATTAAGGACCTCTTTGGCTTAAAAAAAATCAACAAATTAAATTTCCAGCGGTCTTCATATCCGGATAATTTTCTTAAAAAGACATTTTGCTAAGATTCACTTATTTCATATTCTTCGTTCTCAAAACCAGGCAGCCAATCGTGTGGAAAATTAGCAAAAAACATGAATCAAAGCTATCTTTTCAACAATCAAAGCCAATCTCAGGTGTGGTTATCGTAATTTCTCCCCCAACCATTATTCTTCCTTCCCACATTTGGAACTTTCCCTCCCTAGCAATCATGTGTGTCTGCCCCCCTTCTTCCACCACCCCCTTCCTCCGCAATCACGTGTGTCTGCCCCCCTTATTCCACCACCCCCTCCCTCTGCTGCAACCATCCCCTCTTTCCACTTCTTCCCTTTTCCTTGGACCCCATCCTCCCCTCCTTCGCCCACATGTTTCCCTGATGGTACTTCTCCTCATGTGCCTGACACCTTCATTCATTCCCTGGCTTGCTTTCTCTGCAAGGATTTCGTACTTTCTAATGATTTCTCATGTAGCCATGGCATCATGGTTTGTTAATACATCTACGGATAATCTACAAGGCTCGTGGGTAATTCAGATCTTTCATCCTTTCAAGGCTACAATGGTTAAATCCTATACATTGTCACGGATAAGGCTTTGTCTTTCTCCAGCAACCTACCTTCATTTCTACACAGAGCCTCATTCCATCGTGTTCTCACGATCACCTTCCACCATGCAACGTCGGTCTAGTGCTCCATGCTCCTGTCCATCCTGCACTTCAGTGGAGCTTCGGGATCAAATCATGGATTTGCAAAATGTCATCAGAAATTCTGGGAAAGAACAGACTCGCAACTCAGGGAACTTGAAGTGGAGAATTAGGAACTTCGCAATTGCACTACTTCTCTATAAAACCAGTTGCAAGCGCAGGAGCATAGACACAACCAAGAATTGACAATTACTGTTTGTAGGGTTAATCGAAATACCAAGAAAATTGGTATTCTTAGCCAACAAGTAGGGAACCCCCTTTCCATTCTTGACACTCGGTGAATTCAAATGAATCCATAAATTCAAGGCTTCATTCAACCTTTCACTCCGAAGCAGGCAATGAACCAAATCAGGCTCCTCCTGACCCAATGCGGGCTCTAGCATGACTAAATTCAGGAGATGAACTTCCAATGCCAAAAGCTAATCCAACAGTTTCCAGGAATATGTAGAAGCATCTCTCAATTTCTAGCCAGGTTCCCTTAGATAGCTTGTAAACTTTTGTATATTTTATTATCTTTTGTAGCTATTTTCACATGGTAACTTAGTAGTTCTTTTTGGACCATCTTTAAGTTCTTTGTTAGGATACAACACCCTTACTAGTTAGCATTATGGACTTAGTTCACATAATCAATTTTCCTACCTATATGTAATAAGTTGTAGCACAACTCTCTTTTTTTTAATATAAAACACCAGCCATTTCTGTTAAAAAAATTAAATGTCTTTACATCTATTTTTTGTAATAAAGAAATGTGACTGCACATTTAATTTTTGTAACAAAGAAATGTAATTGCAAAATGTGAGCATCGATTCACTAAAGTAATAATCAATAAATTCATTCATATATAGTTATAAAAAATGGTATGCCATGGTTTAATTTTTAATTTAAAAAATATAATATAAAAATATGAAAATCAAAAGCATGTAAATGGTTTTATCACATTGATAGATAATAAATGTTGATTTTTTTTTTTTTTATCCAGGATGATTTTAGCATTATTAACTATTGTTAAATGTAAGGATAATTATATTATTTAAAGAAGCCCAATATATCTTTGACAAATTGAAAAAATAAGGTGATATTTTATAGCTGAAAAGATTTAAAAAATGATTTGCATCTAATTTTAATAAAGAAATATAATTAAAAATTAACAATCAATGAATTTGTTAATATATAAATATTAAAAGTCATATGATATAGTTTATTTTTTCATTTAAAAACATAATAAAAATATGAAAATCAAAATAATGGAAATGATTTTATCAAATTGATATATCAAAAATGATACATTTTATTATTGAGAATGATTTTAGCATTATCAACCATTATTAAATGTAAGTAGCCTAGACATATAAAGATAAATATGTATGGTTGGTTTGGTAAAGTGTATGATTAACTATGCAAAATTTATCACTATAAAGTGGAGTACAACATAGAAAAAATAATGTGCCACTATCATTGCAAATGGAACTGATGAGCAGAAAACATGTCTGACAATTTGATTGCTTAAGATCTTCGTTGAAAATTTTATTGTATTATGATGTACTAAAAATGCAAATGCCATGTATACTTTGGAATGGTGAATGGTTAAAATAAACAATAGAATGACAAATTTTGGACATTTATTTACAACTAGAGTTCAAATTAAAGGGGTAATTCTTTGATTTTAATTAGAGTACTACTTTCTTGGCTTCCAAGGCCATATTTATTTTTTAATGTGTTATTATTATAATTTTTTAAGTATTTGGATTTATTAGGAGAAAAACATTTGCATTTATGCATGTATAAGCAAGGTAGATATTTCACATTGGTCATACAATTTAATGATTCAATCATCTTTTGAAATGAGCAACATAATAAGATTATGAAAATTTGTTTGCAATATAACTTTTTTAAATTATGTGTTTTTTCAAAGGTCAAGTTTGATTGGAAATTATTTCTCTTATCAAGGTTATATTTAATTGAAGATTTTTCATATGGAGTTAGACAATTTATTTGAGCATGAGTGTACTAACCATAGTTGCACGGGTGCTCCTCTCGACATCTTCATCTCTAAAACTCATTCCTGTTTCCGGAGTTTGGGAACGGGTATGAAACATTCCTAATTGGATGCCAACAGTTTTGGGAACTTGGGAGCTTCAACATCAAGGAAATGGGATTTTGAGAAAGAGTTTCCGAAATAGAGAACTTTAAATTAAAATTATATTTTTGTTATTAATAGTACCAATTTTAGATGTTATTAAATTAAAACGTAAATATTTGTATTCCATTATTACAAACACATAATTTATGACAAATATTTTTATTCTATTTATTCAAAATATCATTATAAAACAAAACAAAACGACAACTAAATATTTAAATTTTTTTTATTTAACTACAAAAACTTAATAATACTCACTTTATAGTTGTGGATATGAAAAACTTTTAATGCATGGATGTTTGCCTTCAAACCTAGACTAAACATGAAAGTCAGATAAAATATCAATACCATGTCCATGGAAAACATTTGGTCTAGTCTCTTGTTACTATCAACCAAACATATCATTCACTTTTATTGTATTTTTATTTTAGAAGAGTAGTACTATTTATCGTTTTCCAATGAGAACAAGAATAATGCTTCAAATTTACAAAGATGTTTGAAGTTTATATATGCAAACTTTAAT
>ML837155.1:39572-55450 GCA_009831015.1 Picea engelmannii | reverse complement strand
CTTTCCAAAACCCTAAATCATGCTGAAACCCTAATTCACTGTTGACTTCCAAAACCCTAAATCATTGTTGAAACCCTAATTCACTGTTGACTTCTATTTTTACATCATAATGACTTAAAAGCGCTTTTAACCCTTTTTAGCTCAATGTCACTTTCTGAATATAACACCTGTGACTGGAGTGACCTCTAGTACCTCTTTGGCTTTGGATATAGTCTAACGGGGTGGTTTAGACCATTAAGCCTCCTCTCTGGAGCTCCTATTTGGAAAGGGATATTACAGTCCTCCCGTCCCGAAATTGCTTGTCCCCAAGCAATACTAGTCCAGGGTGCTGCAACACCTGCTCGCTCTCCCAAGTAGCATCCTTTATTAGAAGCCCTCTCCATCTGATCAAACACTCTCTAATGACCCTGCTCCCCAGTTTCCACTCCTGAAACTCCAAAACCTCCTCCAGAACTAACTCCAACTGCCCCTCCTCATCCAACGGGGGAAGTTCCTCTGATGTGCTAATGAATTGTCCCATTGCCTTTTTGAGGCAAGACACATGGAATACGTTATGAATCTTGCTCCCCTCTAGAAGCTCTAGCTCATAAGAAACCTCGCCTACTCGGCACATGATCCTGTAAGGACCATAAAATATGGGCTTGAGCTTCTCGGCCCCACTCTTCTTCAGAGATGTCTGTCTGTAGGGTTGGAGTCTCAAGAAAACCAAATCTCCAACCTCATAGCTGCACTTTATCCTGTGCCTGTCTGCACTTATCTTCTGTCGGTTTTGCGTTGTCTGCAGGTTCTCTTTCAACAACTTGAGAATCTCCTGACTTTCTATGATCCAATCCTTGGCCTTGGGAGCTCTACTCTCCCCGAAGAACAAGTCTACCAAAGTGGGAGCATCATATCTGTACAATGCTCAGAAGGGTGTCATGCAATGTCCCCCACCTCTTAGAGAGGTGATGTGGAGACTCAGTGGCCTGGGCACCCCCACTAGGTCATAGTCTTACACTGAAGGGGGAAGTCAAGGAGGCTAAAGTTATATTTTTAAGTTGAATTAAGAAAGGAAAAGGGATTAAGGGTAAAAGATAACTCAACAGAAGAATAGAAGATTAACCCTAGGAGTTAACCTAACTCAACAGAGAATTAGAAGGAAAAAAGTATAAGTAAGAGGCTGGGGCGCACCTATTAGGCATTCTGGTTTTGGATTAGCATTTTCTATTTCTCTTGAGCATTCAGTTTGGGGATTTTGCTGTACAAACCCTTGTGAGCAACTCAGTGGTGAAATATCCACTCACCTTGTTCCGCAGCTTGGTCTCGGGGATGAAAGAATCCTCCACACCATTCTAGCCTCATACCATCTCCATCTAGCACTTTAGAAGGTAGCAGGCCATACTGTTCTTGTGTTTCCAGCAAGGGCACACCATAATCTAGAGGGAGGTTCGATCCAGCTTATCCTGAGGGTCTGGGGCCATTCCGACAGTTAGGTTTTGTTTATAGGGATAGGACCATCAGTTTGAGGGATTTTCTAGAGGGTTATCATCATTCTACATTTGTCTGCAGATTGGGACATCTTAGAGCCATAGGGGACATCCTGTGATTCAATAAAACTTAGATCTAGGGAGATCTGCTTGAGATCTGAGTCCGAAACTTCTCCCATGGGATTCTCATAGCCCGATCTATATTCTTGGAGAGTTTCAGAGCATTTGGAGGCCTCCTTCATCAGGGCCGAACCAACTAGGGTTTCAATCATCTAATGGGGCACACCATTCAGTGGAGAAATTTAGATCTATAGGGTTTGAGAGTGGATTTGGGAATTTGGACATCTGGGTTGTCCTTACAGTTGCCCGATCTATCATTTGGCATATTTCTCAGGATGATTGGACACTTTTGGTAGCATGGCTGAATTATTGAGGGCTTCAGCATTCTAGCAGGGCGTGGCACTTTCCAGCTTGGAGGTTGAGCATTAGTACGGCTTAGATCTACTTGATTCAGTCTTCATTGTACATCCAGCCTTTGGAGGCTTATTTTGTATTGTCGGGAGCATTTTGTAGCAGCTCATATCTATTGCTTATACGACCATCTGAGGTTTATGCCAGATCGGCCATCTATTGTATTGATCTTACATTGCTCATAATAAAAAGTTCAGATCTTTGCTTGTGCTTCTACATATTGAATACATTGTGATCTTCATGTGTTGATGAATCTTGTATGCACTTAATAACTCAATAAATACCTGCACATCAATAGATTAGTAGTAGTTAGTGATTCCAAGAAAAGATTTGGCTTGGGATCATTACAATGGTATCAGAGCTTTGATCCTCCAAACCTGTGGAAGGATCGACGCATGCAAAGGTACAACGGTATCCTTATGGGTCGGAGGAAGAAACCTAGCAGTGAAACAGAGGCTGAGATGGAGGGATCTAGAGATGACCATGAAGCTTTAGAATTGACTCTCGTAGCAGCAAAATTTAACAAGTTCCAACAATCCGTCAACCGCATGGAAAGCACATTGGTCCGATATTTGGACGAATACCATGAAACCAACAGGAAGGGACAAACTGAGCTTTCTGAAACATTGAAGAAAGTTGACGAGAACCTGCAGATAATGAACATGAACCAATCCAAGCTAACTGCATTTCTAATGGAAATGGCACATAAGGGGAAAGACCCTGATACTTATGGGCATAAGGAGGCCGGTGGATCTGGTGGGATCCATGAGGAGATCAGACATAATCAGGAGAAAGCTTCCAGATCCGAGGGGAGTTTGGAAGGAGACACGCTCCAGAGTCAAATGGGTAGCAGGATCAATTCGAGGAGATACATACCCACATTCACAGGTGAACAACTTGGCCGACATATGAGTGGTAGAGCCAACCCGAGACCGTATATGCCCACATTCTCAGATGAGCTAGGGAAAAAATAATTGATTGAATATTTTGTGGGACAATTGGCGAGGAGTACCAATGAATACTACAGTTTAGATATGAAGATCCAAAAACAGATGTCCCTAGACCAGTATTGTCAACTCAAGTTCAGAAATCAACCCAGGATGAACAACAGGGGCAGTTTTGAGTTTGAACAAAGAGCGGGAAAAATAGAAATTCCATACTTTGATGGTACGACCAAGATGATAGCTCAATCTTGGGTACAAAAGTTGGATACTTACCTGCAACTCAACCCCATGAGAGAGATGGAGGCGATCAAATTCGCCACTATGTACCTGGATGGAAAGGCTCATGACTGGTGGTATCATGGACTCACCACACTTGGCCATAATCAGATTGTATCCTATATAGAGTTCACTCAGAGGCTCATTGATAGATTTGACCAAGGAGATCTTGAGCTACATTTCTGGGAGCTTACCCAACTCAAACAAACAGGTACGGTTGAAGTGTATATTGATGAATTTTAGAGATTGGTAGTTATGGTACAGGATGTGTCCCCAACAAGGCTCATGATGCTTTTCACATAAGGGTTGATGGAACCCTTGAAGGGTTGGGTAAAGGCCTTTAAACCCCACAATCTACAGGAGGCCATTTGGAAGGCGAGGGATTTGGGGCCAGCTGCGAAGCCTAGATTCATACCCAGACCACCTCTTAACTGTGGAGGAAGAGATCAAAGACCTCCAATGAATCAAGGGGGACATGACCCAAAGGGATTTGACAGGTGCCCTGGTAGGATAGATGACAACGCTAGAAGGGAACTGAGGAGAAAACAACTTTGCTTCACTTGGAAAGAACCATGGAATCCGTCACATAAGTGCATGGGATGTGGCCAGGTTCACTATATAGAAGTTACCTCGGACAATGAAGAGGAGGAAGAGTATGGTCAGATACAAAACATTGAGGCCAAAACTGCAGAGACAGGAGAAGAGGAGGTTCTAGAACTTGACTGTGTGGCTGGAGAAAAGGATACCTTGGCATCTATCAACGGGGTACCCAAGTTCAACACCTTCAGGATGAGAGGGGTCTTGCAGGGACAGAGAGTCTCGGTTCTGATTTATGGAGGAGATTCCCACAATTTCATTGATGAGGCATTACTAAAGAGGAGGAACATACCTACAGTAGAGTTTGAAGGGTTCAAAGTAGAGGTAGTAGGCGGGAGTACTATGTCGTGTGACAGATACATACTAGGTATGAAACTTACCTTAGGAAGGCATGAGTTGGTTTAGGATGTGTATGTGATGGATCTTCTCGATACCAACATCATCCTAGGGGTGTAGTGGCTCAGCACTTTAGGTCCCATCACCACCAATTACAAGACCATGGAAATGTCCTTTGTAGAGGAAGGAGGATGAAAGGTTGTGCTCAGAGGCATGACAGGTAACTCTGCTAGAGTGGTCATGGCCAAGAGGATGGAAGCCATCTTCAGAAGGGAATAAATTGTATACGCAGCAGCATGTAAAGTCTCAACATGAGTGGACGAGAAGGGAAAGGTGCACTATGCTCCGGAGCTTAAAAAGATCCTTGATAGGCACCACAAGGTGTTTGGGCCGATTCCTCCAGGTGTGCCACCAGACAGGGGGTTCGAGCACATTATTGAGCTAGAAGCAGTTGCTAAACCAGTTATCACCACACCCTATAGGCATCCCAAGAAGTATAAAGACGAGATAGAGAAGGCCATCAAAGAGCTTCTAGACATGGGACACATCAGGCCGAGTTCAAGCCCATTCTCTTCTTCAGTAGTCTTGGTTAAGAAAAAGGACGAAACGATGAGAATGTGCATTGACTTCCGAGCTTTGAATAAAAAGACAATCAAAAACAGGTACCCCATACCCAGGATTGATGAGTTGTTGGATGAGTTGCATGGAGCTATCTATTTCACAAAAATTGATCTTCGTTCGGGCTACTATAAAATCAAAATGAGGGAGGAGGACATCTCAAAAATAGCCTTTAGGTGTCACTACGACCATTACGAGTTTTTGGTAATGCCCTTTGGGTTAACCAATGCCCCAACCACATTCTAGTCCTGCATGAACCATGTGTTCAACAAATAGCTGAGGAAACACTTGTTGGTATTCTTTGATGACTTACTCATTTACAACAAAACTTGGGAGGAACACCTTTGACATGTGGACCAAATCCTGTCAATCATGGAAGAACAGTCACTATACGCCAAGGAATCCAAGTGTGAGTTTGGGGTGACAGAGGTACTCTACTTGGGACACATCATAGGGGCAAAAGGAGTACAGGTACACCAGGAGAAAATACCATTAGGGAATGGCCTACTCCAAAGACACTCATGGAATTGAGGGGATTCCTGGGCCTATGCACATACTATAGGAAATTTGTTAAAGGTTTCTCTCAACTGTGCACACCCTTGACTGACCTGACCAAAAATGGGTCCTTCAATTGGAGTGACGAGGCCCAAGCCATGATGGAGAAAATGAAAGAAGTCATGAGTACCTGTCTAGTTCTAGCTCGCCCAGATTTCGACATACCCTTCACCTTAGAGTGTGATGCATCAAGGGAAGGTATAGGGGCCGTGTTGATGCAGAATAGGCACCCCATTGCCTATGAAAATCGGAAACTCAGAGGTCCTGAACTACTTTACAACATTTACGACAAAGAAATGTTGGCTATCATGCACGCACTAGCCAAATTAAGGAAATATTTGGTAGGTGCAAGGTTTGTGGTCAAATCAGACCATAACAATCTTAAATATCTACTGGAGCAGAAAGATTTGAATGAAAGACAACAGAAATGGGTAAGCAAAATACAGGCCTATGACTTTGACATTGAATTTGTCAAGGGGGAGAACAATGCAGTAGCCGATGCATTATCCAGGAGGCCATCCATTTTTTCCATGTCCGGTATGTCAGTTGACTGGAAGGATCACTTAATAGTGGAATATGCAAAGGATCAGTTCGCTTGTCAACTATTGGACGGACAAATACAGGAAGACAACTTCAGGGTCATAAAGGACCTCATTTATTACAAAGGTCGAATCTTCTTAGTTCCTGGACTAGTTCTCAAAGCTAAGATCTTGCATGCGTGTCATAACTCACTAGTAGCAGGACATCATGGCATCATGAAGACGTATAGGCAGGTGAGAGAGAGGTTTGCATGGAAAGTCCTCAAGGAGGATGTGATTAAGCATGTCAAAGAGTGCACCACATGCCAAGAAAACAAGGATGAGCACACGCACCCTGCAGGATTGTTGCAACCCCTACCCATTCCAGAACACAAGTGGGAAAGTATATCCATGGATTTCATCACCGGTTTGCCCAGAGCACAGGGGAAGGATTGCATTTTTGTGGTGGTGGACAGATTGATGAAGTTTGCACACTTCTTTTCCATAGCCACAGACTTCAGTGCGACACATGTGGCCAAATTATTTTTCAGAGAGGTGTTCAGACTACACGGCCTACCCAAGACCATTATCAGTGATAGGGACAACAGATTCATGAGTACGTTTTGGCAAGAGTTGTTCAGATTAGTAGGTACGACATTGACTCCTAGTACTAGTTATCATCCTCAGACGGACGATCAGACTGAAATAGTCAACAAATGGGTGGAAGGCTACCTCATAAATTACGTAGCAGGACAACAGAAAGCACGGGACAGATGGTTGCACTTGGGAGAATATTGCTACAACACCACCTATCATGTATCCATAGGCATGACACCCTTCAGAGCTTTATATAGCTATGATCCCCTTTCCTTTGTGGAGATTTCCTTTGGGGACAATGGGGCACCCATGGTGCAGGATTGGGTGCAACAGAGCCAAGACATTCTCAGGGAATTGAAGGATCATCTACAGAGGGCACAAAACCAACAGAAGGTCCAACCAGACAAGGACATAGTTGACTGGACTTTTGAGGTTGGCAATTTATTCTACTTGAGGCTGCAACCATATAGGCAGGTTTCCATTAAAATAAGCGAAGCGGAGAAACTGCAGCCATGTTTCTTTGGAACCTACAGAGTTAGCAGGAGGATAGGGGCCATAGCTTACGAGCTGGAGCTTCCCCAGGGTAGCAAAATTCACAACGTTTTTCATGTCTCGTGCCTTAAGAAAGCCCTCGGTCAACAGATCAGGCCTATTGAGGTATTACCCCCCATGGATGAGGAGGGACAACTTATTTTGATTTCGGAGGAGGTACTAGAAGTCTGAGAGAGGAGGCTCAGAAACCAAAGCATCAAGGAGTACCTGGTCAGGTGGAAGGATTTACCCATTGAGGATGCCACTTGGGAGCAGGAACACGTGGTAAGAGAAGCAAGTTTGGAATTGCTTGAGGACAAACAATTTCAAGCAGGGGAGACTGTAATGTCCCCCACCTCTTAGAGAGGTGATGTGGAGACTCAGTGGTCTGGGCACCCCCACTAGGTCATAGTCTTACACTGAAGGGGGAAGTCAAGGAGGCTAAAGTTATATTTTTAAGTTTACTTAAGAAAGGAAAAGGGATTAAGGGTAAAAGATAACTCAACAAAAGAATAGAAGATTAACCCTCGGAGTTAACCTAACTCAACAGAGAATTAGAAGGAAAAAAGTATAAGTAAGAGGTTGGGGTGCACCTATTAGGCATTCTGGTTTTGGATTAGCATTTGCTATTGCTCTTGAGCATTCAGTTTGGGGATTTTGCTGTACAAACCCTTGTGAGAAACTCAGTGGTGAAATATCCACTCACCTTGTTCTGCATCTTGGTCTCGGGGATGAAAGAATCCTCCACACCATTCTATCCTCAACCCATCTCCATCTAGCACTTTAGAAGGTAGCAAGCCATACTGTTCTTGTGTTTCCAGCAAGGGTGCACCATCATCTAGAGGGAGGTTCGATCCATCTTATCCTGAGGGCCTGGGGCCATTCCGACAGTTGGGTTTTGTTTGCAGGGGCAGGACCATCAGTTTGAGGGATTTTCTGGAGGGTTATCATCATTCTACATTTGTCTACAGATTGGGACATCTTAGAGCCATAGGGGACGTCCTGTGATTCAGTAAAATACATATCTAGGGAGATCTGCTTGAGATCTGAGTTCAAAACTTCTCCCACGGGATTCTCATAGCCCGATCTATATTCTTGGAGAGTTTCAAAGCATTTGGAGGCCTCCTTCATCAGGGCCGAACCAACTAGGGTTTCAGTCATCTAGTGGGGCGCACCATTCAGTGGAGAAATTCAGATCTACAGGGTTTGAGAGTGGATTTGGGAATTTGGACATCTGGGTTGTCCTTATAGTTTCCCGATCTATCATTTGGCATATTTCTCAGGATGATTGGACACTTTTGGTAGCAGGGCCAAATTATTGTGGGCTTCAACATTCTAGTAGGGCGTGGCACTTTCCAGCTTGGAGGTTGAGCATTCGTACGACTCAGATCTACTTGATTCCGTCTTCATTGTACATCCAACCTTTGGAGGCATATTTTGTATTTTCGGGAGCATTTTGTAGCAGCTCATATCTATTGCTTGTACGACCATCTGAGGTTTATGCCAGATCGACCATCTATTGTATTGATCTTACATTGCTCATAATAAAAAGGTCAGATCTTTCCTTGTGCTTCTACATCTTGAATACATTGTGATCTTCATGTGTTGATGAATCTTGTATGCACTTAATAACTCAATAAATACCTGCACATCAATAGATCAGTAGTAGTTAGTGATTCCAAGAAAATATTTGGCTTGGGATCATTACATGTCATACCAATGGACATGTGGAAGGTGGTGTTGTAGCAATGTTCTCCTAAATGTAACCACTTTACCCACGTTCTTTGCTGTCCTCCTACATAGTTCCTTAAATACCCTTCAACCAACTTGTTGACAATCTCGGTCTGCCCATCTGTCTGAGGGTGATAGCTGGTGCTAGGTGTTAACTCTGTCACCACCAACCGAAACAAATATCTCCAAAATGTCCCTATGAACCGACCGTCCCTATCACTGGCGATGTTCTTCGAAAACCCATGAAGTCTGAAGACCTCCTTGAAGAAAAGATCAACTACCTGAACTGCGTTGTACTCTGTCGGTATTGCATAGAAGTGAGAAAACTTGGTCAATCTTTCGACCACTACATAGATACATTCCTTACCCTGGACCTTGGGTAGACCTGTGATGAAGTCCATAGATATACTCTCCCATTTCTGCTCTGGAATGGGGAGTGGATGAAGTAGCCCTCCTGGATGAGCATGCTCTGACTTGTTCTGCTGGAAAGTCACACACTCACTGACGTGTCTCATAACGTGTCTCACTGATGTGACTGTGACCCAATGTCAGCAGTCCATGATACCACCACTTGTGTGCCTCACCCTCCAAGTGTAAGGTCGCAAAACTGATGGCCTTTGTCTCGGTCATCTGGTTGAGATTGTAATATGTGTCTAGATTTTGTACCCAAGCTCTGGCAGTGTATTTGGACGATCTGTCGAAAGAAGGGATGGTGAGTTTCCCAACTTTTCGGATCAAATCGATGTTATTCCCCTACTGCTGTTATGGTCCTCCCCTCTGTGGCTCTTTGGGGCAGTTCCTAAGTCTGAGTCCACAACACTCGACTAAGGTCATGTCCTGATGGAAGTGACGACCCAATGTTGCGTACTCCCTCCTATACTCTGCAATGTCATCGGCATGAGTGGGTGGCCTCTGTGCTATCGATGGCAGTGCTGCTAATGGGCGTGCCATCTAGAAAATGGGAAACAAGGGTCCCAGAATCCTACTCGCAGAGGTGTATGTGCGAGAGGCTGACTGGGGTCTATTGCCTGCTCCCGAGTTCCCCTGTGCTGCATGCGAGACTTGTGTATCTGGGGTGCCCACTCTAGCCAATCTATCAACCACCTATGCCAAGGACTGAGACATGGTCCGTTGGCTAACAAACATATAGTTTATAACCTGCATGAAAGCTGCCTCTAGATCTATGGGGGCCTTGCCACTGCCCTTTGGTCACTTATATCTATCTCCTAGCATCCTCTTTACCTCATGCTTAGCCTCACACTTTGCCCTTCTCTCTGCTTCTCTGTGTGCCTCTTCCTCTTCCTCTGAGCTAGGAGGAAAAGGGGAAAAAGCAGGCCTATGCCTTCTTTCTTGATGCCTGTTGTAAGTGACATATTCGTCACCTACGTGTTCATTGCCCTCTGGGTCTTCTACTGCACTCATTGTCTTTAGTCACAGGTTGGAAGGACTAAAGCTCTGATACCACTGTAATGTTCTTGACTTGTCTAGTCTAGGAAATGCACCTATTATGTGTGTAGGATCAAAGGTTTACAACATATAAATGATCATACAAATAATAAATGCGACAAAGGACTGCAAAGTTTGTATTATGATATCTCTGTGGATTACAAAATGGCCGAATGCGGTTGAATAAACTAACAATACTCGACTAGATCAATAGACAAAGGATCTTAGCCGAAATATAGATAAGCAAAGATGGCTGAATAAAATAACAACACTCGGCTAGATCAAAATACAAAAGGACCTTAGTAGGAACACAAATAAGAAACTAAAAGATAATACCTGGAATATGGGAGCACTGCGGAATCAATAAAGAATGATGGAAGACCTGGATGATCTTCGCAGTGACTAGGGTGTGTCTTTCAACACCGAAATCAACCAACTGGTGTTTTCCTCCGGGAATACACTGAACTATCTCTCCTGAGATGTGCCTCTTCTCCTCAATGACAAGTCATACTCTGCATAATAATGAATTAGGTCGCTGACCCTTCCTTTATAGCTTTCCAAAACTCTAAATCATGCTGAATCCCTAATTCACTGTTGACTTCCAAAACCCTAAATCACTACTGAAACCCTAATTCACTGTTGACTTCTGTTTTTAGCTCATAATGACTTAAAAGCGCTTTTAACCCTTTTTAGCTCAATGTCACTTTCTGAATATAACACCTGTGACTAGAGTGACCTCTCGTAACCCTGTTTACCCCTCTTTGGCCCTGGCTATAGTCTAATGGGGCAGTTTGGACCATTAAGCCTCCTCTTTGGAGATCCTATTTGGAAAGGGACATTACATAAGCATTAGAAAGACACGTTGTTTCAAGGTACTTGCATTATATTAATGAAAAAAAATTAAGCAATGGAAATAGGTGGGAAAAGATTGGCAAGATGATAATGAGACACATGTGGGATAGTTGATGCATTATGATATTGTGCATTCCTAAGAGGTTTCCATGTTATAGCTTTTGAAGTTAAGTACACTTACTCTTCCTTCATGTTAAAAATCCATTAAATTAAAAAAACAAAAAATAAAAATAATGACTTGTAACCACCTATAAGACAATTTGAGAATGCAACATAAATTAGACATGAATAATAAAACGATATCACTTACTAAGGTTTAATATTGTAGCACAAAGTTGGTACGCATGTTGGTTTTTGTATTCTGACTTAATGCATGGATTAATCCTAAAGCAATTGAAAGATAAAATGGATAAAACTTACGTCATAGGGCTACGTAAAGGTCTACGAGGTGTTACAACAAAGCCGCTCCATCTTCCATAAAGCTTCAAATTTGTTGTTGTGGGCTAGTAGATAATTCCATGTCAAACCAACATTTGAATGGACCACTGATGTTAACAAATATCTATAATTCTTTCCACCACTTTATATAGCTCGAATGAATACAATCTATTCTTAGTTGGTTGGCTAATGAGTCCATCATTTCCTTGAGCTCCTTGTGCACTTTGCTTAGGTACACAACTTGAGTTATATGATTTTTCTCAAAGATCACATGAATATGGAATGTAGCAATGACTAATGAGTTAATAAGAAGTAACTGTTGGTTGTGGAGACTGATTATCTTCCTGATTTAGAGGTCTTTTACTTTCAGCCGTGTTTATACCCCATGAAGTATTTACACCCCAGAAGTATGTACACTCTTCCACGCGGGGGAGTGCAGAGGGGGGGTACCCCCTCTGTGGGGTCTGGGGGGGCTATCCCCCCGGCTGGGGGGTCTGGGGGCAAGTGGGCCCCTAGCGAGGGTTCGGGGGCAGCGTCCCCCGAAGCAAAAATTGCCTTGTAAAAGTATATTTTAATTTCATTGTAAATCTGGACCGTTCATTATAAGGTCGCAGATCTAATGATAGAGATTATGTTAAGGTTTTTTTCCCTAGAAGGCAACCCTCTTTTATGAGGGAAATGTATTGCGGCTATGTATGTTGGTGAGTATTGTATTCTGAGAGAGGAGACCTGTGAGTGAAAGAAGAGGAAGTTACAACGGGTTTTGTTGTAGGTTGTATCCCTTCATTTTGCTGGATAATAATAAAGAAAGGATCTGACAATCTCTCTGGTGGACGTAGCCCACACTGGGTGAACCACGTAAATTTGTGTCTCTCTTGTATTGTGTATCTTCTGTGTTTTTTTTCCACATTTGTTTTATTTTATTGCTCCGCGGTCCTGTTTTTCTAACAGTAACAACCATATGAAGCTCAAAAACATAGATTAAGGATGATTAGAATTGAGAGAAAAGTATCATCGATTAGAGAACCATGAGATGGAGAATTAAGAGTACCAACAATAGTAATTATTATTAACCATTAATTCATTAAAGGATTAAAGGGTTACATAAAAAGGTTTAATGGAATATTACAAAGTATGTCAACACCTAGTTACCATGGACCAAACTTGGGAAGACCCTACTCTCAGTGTCTTGTGCACAAAAATATTGTAAGTTAAAGTGCAATTCCGATTCAAACATTTCTACAATCTTGTAGACATTTGTTAAGCGCCAATTCCAATGGGTGGATATTGCTTAGGTAATGGAAAATGGGCTTTGTGAATGTTCATAGAGGTTGGTTCCATTGTTTTGGTGGTGCTTTTGAGTCTTGAACCTCGTTAGAAATGGGTTTAAAAAAATTCTACCTTTTTTTGAAATATGATTTTATATTGTGGGACAAGTGTATTTAATAAACACCAGTAACATAAAGTTTTCCATTAGAAGCCAAAATATATGTAATGCTAATAAAAAGAATTGAACTAGAAATAAAAAAAAAACATTACAATAACAATTCAACTCAGTAAAGGTGAAGCTAAAACCAACTATCTACATTAAACATCAAGAACAAAATAGCTTCACTTCAATAAAGTGATTGCATTAAATATCTAATAATGGACAAACTAGCTTCATCTCAATAAAGGTGAAGCTAGATCCAACTATATCTACTCATTGCATTAAACATCTAATAAAGGACAAATCAAGGCTAGGTGCTAGAGGCCACCAAATCAACATACGCTTCGGGATCAAATCATGGATTTGCAAATCCATGATTTGCACTTCAGTGGAGCTTCGGGATCAAATCATGGATTTGCACTTCAGTGGAGCTTCGGGATCAAATCATGGATTTGCAAAATGTCATCAGAAATTCTGGGAAAGAACAGACTCGCAACTCAGGGAACTTGAAGTGGAGAATTAGGAACTTCGCAATTGCACTACTTCTCTATAAAACCAGTTGCAAGCGCAGGAGCATAGACACAACCAAGAATTGACAATTACTGTTTGTAGGGTTAATCGAAATACCAAGAAAATTGGTATTCTTAGCCAACAAGTAGGGAACCCCCTTTCCATTCTTGACACTCGGTGAATTCAAATGAATCCATAAATTCAAGGCTTCATTCAACCTTTCACTCCGAAGCAGGCAATGAACCAAATCAGGCTCCTCCTGACCCAATGCGGGCTCTAGCATGACTAAATTCAGGAGATGAACTTCCAATGCCAAAAGCTAATCCAACAGTTTCCAGGAATATGTAGAAGCATCTCTCAATTTCTAGCCAGGTTCCCTTAGATAGCTTGTAAACTTTTGTATATTTTATTATCTTTTGTAGCTATTTTCACATGGTAACTTAGTAGTTCTTTTTGGACCATCTTTAAGTTCTTTGTTAGGATACAACACCCTTACTAGTTAGCATTATGGACTTAGTTCACATAATCAATTTTCCTACCTATATGTAATAAGTTGTAGCACAACTCTCTTTTTTTTAATATAAAACACCAGCCATTTCTGTTAAAAAAATTAAATGTCTTTACATCTATTTTTTGTAATAAAGAAATGTGACTGCACATTTAATTTTTGTAACAAAGAAATGTAATTGCAAAATGTGAGCATCGATTCACTAAAGTAATAATCAATAAATTCATTCATATATAGTTATAAAAAATGGTATGCCATGGTTTAATTTTTAATTTAAAAAATATAATATAAAAATATGAAAATCAAAAGCATGTAAATGGTTTTATCACATTGATAGATAATAAATGTTGATTTTTTTTTTTTTTATCCAGGATGATTTTAGCATTATTAACTATTGTTAAATGTAAGGATAATTATATTATTTAAAGAAGCCCAATATATCTTTGACAAATTGAAAAAATAAGGTGATATTTTATAGCTGAAAAGATTTAAAAAATGATTTGCATCTAATTTTAATAAAGAAATATAATTAAAAATTAACAATCAATGAATTTGTTAATATATAAATATTAAAAGTCATATGATATAGTTTATTTTTTCATTTAAAAACATAATAAAAATATGAAAATCAAAATAATGGAAATGATTTTATCAAATTGATATATCAAAAATGATACATTTTATTATTGAGAATGATTTTAGCATTATCAACCATTATTAAATGTAAGTAGCCTAGACATATAAAGATAAATATGTATGGTTGGTTTGGTAAAGTGTATGATTAACTATGCAAAATTTATCACTATAAAGTGGAGTACAACATAGAAAAAATAATGTGCCACTATCATTGCAAATGGAACTGATGAGCAGAAAACATGTCTGACAATTTGATTGCTTAAGATCTTCGTTGAAAATTTTATTGTATTATGATGTACTAAAAATGCAAATGCCATGTATACTTTGGAATGGTGAATGGTTAAAATAAACAATAGAATGACAAATTTTGGACATTTATTTACAACTAGAGTTCAAATTAAAGGGGTAATTCTTTGATTTTAATTAGAGTACTACTTTCTTGGCTTCCAAGGCCATATTTATTTTTTAATGTGTTATTATTATAATTTTTTAAGTATTTGGATTTATTAGGAGAAAAACATTTGCATTTATGCATGTATAAGCAAGGTAGATATTTCACATTGGTCATACAATTTAATGATTCAATCATCTTTTGAAATGAGCAACATAATAAGATTATGAAAATTTGTTTGCAATATAACTTTTTTAAATTATGTGTTTTTTCAAAGGTCAAGTTTGATTGGAAATTATTTCTCTTATCAAGGTTATATTTAATTGAAGATTTTTCATATGGAGTTAGACAATTTATTTGAGCATGAGTGTACTAACCATAGTTGCACGGGTGCTCCTCTCGACATCTTCATCTCTAAAACTCATTCCTGTTTCCGGAGTTTGGGAACGGGTATGAAACATTCCTAATTGGATGCCAACAGTTTTGGGAACTTGGGAGCTTCAACATCAAGGAAATGGGATTTTGAGAAAGAGTTTCCGAAATAGAGAACTTTAAATTAAAATTATATTTTTGTTATTAATAGTACCAATTTTAGATGTTATTAAATTAAAACGTAAATATTTGTATTCCATTATTACAAACACATAATTTATGACAAATATTTTTATTCTATTTATTCAAAATATCATTATAAAACAAAACAAAACGACAACTAAATATTTAAATTTTTTTTATTTAACTACAAAAACTTAATAATACTCACTTTATAGTTGTGGATATGAAAAACTTTTAATGCATGGATGTTTGCCTTCAAACCTAGACTAAACATGAAAGTCAGATAAAATATCAATACCATGTCCATGGAAAACATTTGGTCTAGTCTCTTGTTACTATCAACCAAACATATCATTCACTTTTATTGTATTTTTATTTTAGAAGAGTAGTACTATTTATCGTTTTCCAATGAGAACAAGAATAATGCTTCAAATTTACAAAGATGTTTGAAGTTTATATATGCAAACTTTAAT
>ML837155.1:28757-39472 GCA_009831015.1 Picea engelmannii | reverse complement strand
TGCACTTCAGTGGAGCTTCGGGATCAAATCATGGATTTGCAAAATGTCATCAGAAATTCTGGGAAAGAACAGACTCGCAACTCAGGGAACTTGAAGTGGAGAATTAGGAACTTCGCAATTGCACTACTTCTCTATAAAACCAGTTGCAAGCGCAGGAGCATAGACACAACCAAGAATTGACAATTACTGTTTGTAGGGTTAATCGAAATACCAAGAAAATTGGTATTCTTAGCCAACAAGTAGGGAACCCCCTTTCCATTCTTGACACTCGGTGAATTCAAATGAATCCATAAATTCAAGGCTTCATTCAACCTTTCACTCCGAAGCAGGCAATGAACCAAATCAGGCTCCTCCTGACCCAATGCGGGCTCTAGCATGACTAAATTCAGGAGATGAACTTCCAATGCCAAAAGCTAATCCAACAGTTTCCAGGAATATGTAGAAGCATCTCTCAATTTCTAGCCAGGTTCCCTTAGATAGCTTGTAAACTTTTGTATATTTTATTATCTTTTGTAGCTATTTTCACATGGTAACTTAGTAGTTCTTTTTGGACCATCTTTAAGTTCTTTGTTAGGATACAACACCCTTACTAGTTAGCATTATGGACTTAGTTCACATAATCAATTTTCCTACCTATATGTAATAAGTTGTAGCACAACTCTCTTTTTTTTAATATAAAACACCAGCCATTTCTGTTAAAAAAATTAAATGTCTTTACATCTATTTTTTGTAATAAAGAAATGTGACTGCACATTTAATTTTTGTAACAAAGAAATGTAATTGCAAAATGTGAGCATCGATTCACTAAAGTAATAATCAATAAATTCATTCATATATAGTTATAAAAAATGGTATGCCATGGTTTAATTTTTAATTTAAAAAATATAATATAAAAATATGAAAATCAAAAGCATGTAAATGGTTTTATCACATTGATAGATAATAAATGTTGATTTTTTTTTTTTTTATCCAGGATGATTTTAGCATTATTAACTATTGTTAAATGTAAGGATAATTATATTATTTAAAGAAGCCCAATATATCTTTGACAAATTGAAAAAATAAGGTGATATTTTATAGCTGAAAAGATTTAAAAAATGATTTGCATCTAATTTTAATAAAGAAATATAATTAAAAATTAACAATCAATGAATTTGTTAATATATAAATATTAAAAGTCATATGATATAGTTTATTTTTTCATTTAAAAACATAATAAAAATATGAAAATCAAAATAATGGAAATGATTTTATCAAATTGATATATCAAAAATGATACATTTTATTATTGAGAATGATTTTAGCATTATCAACCATTATTAAATGTAAGTAGCCTAGACATATAAAGATAAATATGTATGGTTGGTTTGGTAAAGTGTATGATTAACTATGCAAAATTTATCACTATAAAGTGGAGTACAACATAGAAAAAATAATGTGCCACTATCATTGCAAATGGAACTGATGAGCAGAAAACATGTCTGACAATTTGATTGCTTAAGATCTTCGTTGAAAATTTTATTGTATTATGATGTACTAAAAATGCAAATGCCATGTATACTTTGGAATGGTGAATGGTTAAAATAAACAATAGAATGACAAATTTTGGACATTTATTTACAACTAGAGTTCAAATTAAAGGGGTAATTCTTTGATTTTAATTAGAGTACTACTTTCTTGGCTTCCAAGGCCATATTTATTTTTTAATGTGTTATTATTATAATTTTTTAAGTATTTGGATTTATTAGGAGAAAAACATTTGCATTTATGCATGTATAAGCAAGGTAGATATTTCACATTGGTCATACAATTTAATGATTCAATCATCTTTTGAAATGAGCAACATAATAAGATTATGAAAATTTGTTTGCAATATAACTTTTTTAAATTATGTGTTTTTTCAAAGGTCAAGTTTGATTGGAAATTATTTCTCTTATCAAGGTTATATTTAATTGAAGATTTTTCATATGGAGTTAGACAATTTATTTGAGCATGAGTGTACTAACCATAGTTGCACGGGTGCTCCTCTCGACATCTTCATCTCTAAAACTCATTCCTGTTTCCGGAGTTTGGGAACGGGTATGAAACATTCCTAATTGGATGCCAACAGTTTTGGGAACTTGGGAGCTTCAACATCAAGGAAATGGGATTTTGAGAAAGAGTTTCCGAAATAGAGAACTTTAAATTAAAATTATATTTTTGTTATTAATAGTACCAATTTTAGATGTTATTAAATTAAAACGTAAATATTTGTATTCCATTATTACAAACACATAATTTATGACAAATATTTTTATTCTATTTATTCAAAATATCATTATAAAACAAAACAAAACGACAACTAAATATTTAAATTTTTTTTATTTAACTACAAAAACTTAATAATACTCACTTTATAGTTGTGGATATGAAAAACTTTTAATGCATGGATGTTTGCCTTCAAACCTAGACTAAACATGAAAGTCAGATAAAATATCAATACCATGTCCATGGAAAACATTTGGTCTAGTCTCTTGTTACTATCAACCAAACATATCATTCACTTTTATTGTATTTTTATTTTAGAAGAGTAGTACTATTTATCGTTTTCCAATGAGAACAAGAATAATGCTTCAAATTTACAAAGATGTTTGAAGTTTATATATGCAAACTTTAATGTTAAAAATGATGTTAAAATTTATGACGATCTTGTGGGCAGTAGGATCCCACACATTACATCCCTTTACACCGTCATGACTTGCAGAGATTTAAAACAAGTAGGAAATCAGAAACAAAGATTCTAAATCTGGAAATGATTTACAACTTATCAATACCTGCAATTCTTTCTTCTTTATATGACCTTGTTACTTCTGCCATAAACAAGAATATACATATGTGACCTAAGATGCCACTTCAGTACTGCCTTCCGACTTATAAAGGTTATCAATCTTTGTTGTCTTCATCAGTACTAAAATGCCTTTCGTCACTTTGAGTGTTCCACCTTGACCTGTATACTTATACCCACCAGAATCCAAAACCCCTAATGAAATCAAATTTAACTTAAGCTCAAGTACTATCTAACATCCGTTATTTCTCCAACAATGCCATCAAACATCTTGATTCTAATACTACCAACCACAACAATTTTACACGGAAAATAATTTCCCATAAACACTACACCCTCATCAATAGATTGGTAAGAAATGAACCAGTTTCTATATGACCACATGTGGTGGGATGAACCATAATCTAACTTCCATTCTTTTTGATATTGTAAGCTACTAGAAATGGATAAAACTTCATCAGTCATACCTGGATTTGTTGCATCCAAATTTTCTTCCTTTGTAGAGTTCTCCTAAGATTATTTTCTTTTCCACTAGTCTTTCTTGAGATGCCCTATTTTGCCACAGTTCCAACATTTTACTCTACCCTTTCTGCCTCTTGACTTAGATCGTGAAGAAATTATCTAATTCTTCTCTTTTTCTTTGGGTCGACCTCTGACCAACATTGTCTCTGAAGTTGAGGTTTATTAACTAGATTTTCTCCTCATCTCCTAGCCAACAAAGCTCCCACAACAAAATCATAATCTAAAACATCTGTTGATCTAAAGCTAATAGAGGTGACTAGATTATCTGAAGACCCAGGAAATGAGCACAATAGTGTAATAGCCTTATCTTCATATTCAAATTTAACTTTCATACTAGTTAGTTGAACTATAAGGGTATTAAAGGAATTTAAATGGTCAACAACTCTCATACCTTCTTTCATTCAAAAATTGTATAATTTCTTCTTCAAGAAAATTATTCTGATCAAGGACTTCGTCATATATAGACTTTCCAACTTGCTCCATAAGCCTACTGTTGTTTCCTCTCTGATGAGATTAAACAAAACTCCATTTTCTAGACATAGACGAATGGTACTGGTGATTTTACGTCCAAGTCTTTCCATTCCTCATTCGTCATGCTTGTCGGTGGTGCAGACCCCCTTCCCTCCTAAGGGTTGCATAACCTCCCAGTCAAGATATTCAATTCAAGAGTCTGTTCACTCTCTGAAACCTCACTAGTATCGTCCTGTGTCAAATACATGTCCTCACGGCTCCCGTCATAGGCTCTACGACACCCGCGACCTTCTCTTCATCACTCTGCGAAAATATGAGAGTTGGTGTTAGCGCCCTCTCTATTGGGCCCTTCTCAGATGTGACCTTGGTGATGACCACGCGATTGCGGGCGTGGTCAAAAGTGGTTTGAAGTCAAACCACTTTCGGGCCCGCAGTTCTCCTCGAGCCTCCATGTGTCTCCCCAACGAAACCACGGTATGGATTGCGGCTCGCCCTCGAACTTTTAAAGTCCACACTACTCTTGTCCCCGAAATGTGAGATGACCACCAATATAAATATATTGACGGTGCTTCCAACGAATGACTGAGATTTGTTCTCTGGGATCAACGGTTCAGATCCCTTTGCAATTCTGGATACCGGGGTTTTGAAATCTCAAACCTCACCTCCTTCCATACTCCAATCTCCCGAAGTTGACGATTTGCGGACGCCTGTCCTCACGATCAATAGTTCAGCTTCTGCCTTGGGTGGTTGACCTTTCAACTATGATCAATGATCCTACGGCCCTCTCCTCGATCAGCTGTCGAGGTCTCCTCTGAGTCTCCGGAATATGGGGATTTAAAATCTCAACTTTCACCCTTTCTTTAATGGTTTTTATCCAGAGGCTATAACCCTATGACACGTGTCCTCCTCGGATCAAAGACTGTGATCTTTGTGGGTCTCCTGAATTCGGAGATCTCAAACCTGGAACTTTTCTCCCCTCGAAACTCACAGAATCCTGCCAAGTGTCCACTTGGTCATATGGTCGAGTATTACTTTGGTTCTTTATCTGGGATCCTCAGATATTTTCCACGTCAACTCTGAATCCAACGACTACTAATAACTTTGGGACCTTACCCGGAGTTCACAGATACACAACACATCCCCCTTATATCTCACGGTCCAGATCTTATTCCGGGACTTCAGGTCTCCACGCTTCGATGATCTCAATTTTTAAACTGAAATCCCAATTCAACTTTTTCCTGAAGTTTGAGATCTGTTGACAAGTGTCCTCCGACAGATCGATGGCTCTCGTCTCTTCGACCCTTCAGGCTTCAGGTATTTCAACACTCCACTCCCTTGCCTTCCTCTAGATCTTCTGACCTGTCAACACGTGTCCTCTTGGATAAACGATCCAAATTCACTTCGTCTTTTTGGCTCACTGTGCTTCAAGAGTCTCAAGTTTCAAACTCGACTCCTTATGCACTTGCGATATCTGGCGGCTCAGATTCACTTGATCAATCCGACAACTGAGATTCCACTTCGGCTTTCTGGGGCTCCGAACTTCAAAAATATCAAGTTTCAAACCTTGAAAGTTTCTCTCTTCTGTGCATGAGAGCGTTAAGACTCACACACCTTCCTCTGTATCAACACTGTCGATCTTCTTCATGGTGATCCAACGATCACTGTCGCTCCTCTCTCTTGAGCTTCTGATCTTTTCTAACTTAGAAAATATTCTAATTCTTTAAAGGATTCACCCATTGCGTCTCCCGTGGTTCTGACTCTTGGAACTCAACTACTCCTCTTAAAATTCCTATCCCTCCTGAGCTTGGTCTTGTGGAGACTTTGACCTCCCACCCACTCCTTGCACTCCAGGGATTTCTATAACTTAGAATCTGAATGATTTCTCGAAGAGAATTTCCTCTCGCCCTCTTAGCGTTCTCTTCTTTTGGTTCTTCGACTCCTTGCAAAGTCTCTTCGACACTTAGTCGAATCTCGGATTTGTGCACTCCTTGCACTAGATCTTTACGCAAGGTTTTGAATTCTTGTGGGAAACTGTGCACACCTTGCACTAGTCTCTTTGCACTCCTTGCAAAGGGAAAAGTTCATGTTATCTCTTCTGAGCTTTGGAATTGAAACAAATTCCATCAACATGCTCCATGCATTCTGAGTGCACACCTTGCACTACCTCAACAGAAGAGAAACAGTTGAAACTAATGCTAACATTCACAGTTCCATCTACTCATAATGAGATTCACTCATTCATTCATGAAAGAATGAATAACAGGGAATTTCAAACAATGTTCACACCATGCATTGGATCAATTTTCCTCTGTTATATTCAAAAGTGAAAAATGGATACAACTAAAATAAATAAATAAAAACAACTAAAATCTGAAATCTCTTACTAACTTACAACTAGCCTCATTTGGGCATACAAAATCTCTATTTATCTCAGAGGGCTCTTAGGGTTCCCCCTGGCTACTTGTCTACTCTATAACTTAACCTAATGACTATCTAGACCAGTCACATTCCAGAGCCAGAGTGGAAACTCCCACTTCGCTCACAATCGTTCAAGCGTGTCTCAAAGGATTTTTTCGGCGCTGAGTTCAAGCGTGCCTCAAAAGATTATTTCCGGCGCTGAGTTCAGTCGTGATTCCAAAATATCCGCTGTGATTTCCAGCATTGATATTCTGAAAAGATTCCCAGACGCTGAGTGGTATTGCTCCGCATGCTTGCCAATGATGCTCCTGCATCATACTCCCCTTGACAAAAAATCATGGAATCTTGTCCATGAGCTCCTGCACTGACTTTCCATGCTTTTGGATAGAAACTTCATTTTCCCAACTGGCATCTTCTATTGGGTATCCCTTCCACTTGACCAGATATTCAAAATAGGTCTTCCTTCTAGTCTTCTTGCCAATCCTCTGATCAACAATCTTTTCCATCTGTGGTTTTTCTGCTATAGGCATTTTTTTCTCCCATTGAATCTTCTCTTGATCTTCTGACCCCTTTGTGTCATATTTCCTATAAGGATATAGGTCTGAAACATTGAATATGGGTGATATGCCCACATCATCTGGTAGCTCAATCTCATAAGCGTTTTCATCAAACTTCCTAAAGATCTTACATGGTCCTATCTTCTTCATCTTTAACTTGTTATATGTTCCCCTAGGGAACCTTTCTTTTCTGAGATGTGTCAGAACCTGATATCCTACTTCAAATTGAAGTTCCCTGCGATGTTGATCATCTCTGTGCTTGTACTCTTGGTTAGAATTATGCAACTGTTCTCTGATATGGCTATGGAGCCTCTGCATTTCTGCAACAAAATATTCCGCTCCAACGCTCTTGATCTCACTCTGTTCCAAGTCTCTCCACTTATATACTCCCCTTGGTTGCATCCCATACAATATTTGGAATGAGATCTTTCCAGTTTTTCTGTTTGGCGAGTCATTGTATGCAAATTTTGCCTGTGGCAGAATCCGATCCCACTGATTATGGTGCTCGGTGACTAGACTCCTCAATAAATTTCCCAAACTTATGTCTACCACCTTAGTCTGCCCATCTGTCTGGGGGTGATAAGCTGAGATGAAGGACAAATCTATCCCCAAATCCTTCCACATTGTTCTCCAAAAGTGACCAACAAATTTTGTGTCTCTATCTGAAACAATTGTTCTGGGTAGGCCGTGAAGTCTTACAACTTCCTTGAAAAACAGATTTGCAACATGTGTTGCATCAATGGTATTCTGACATGGGATAAAATGTGCCATCTTTGAAAATCTATCCACCACCACAAATATGGAATCAAATCCTCTTTGCGTTCTTGGCAGTCCCAACACAAAATCCATGCTTATTGCATCCCAAGGCCTCTCTGGTATTAGAAATGGTTGATACAATCCAATGTTTCGTCTCTTCCCTTTTGCATGTTGGTAGATCCTACATCTGTTCATAAAATTTATCACTTATGTTCTCATACCTGGCCAATAATATGAACTTCTCAACTGTGCAAATGTTTTATCATGGCCAAAATGTCCAGCCAATCCTCCACTATGCTTTTCTTTCAAAAGGTTATCCATCATTGAACATTTTGGTATGCACAAATGATTTCCCTTGAACAACAATCCCTCTTGAATCATGTACTCTGTTCAATGGCTTATGTCTCTCAACACAGGGTTTGTACATGCTTCATATTCCTCCTTGAAATCTGTATCATCGCAATACATGTCCTTAAGGTGTTCAAACCCCAAGGTCATCACCTGTAATTCCTGCAGAATCAAACATCTCTTGCTTAATGCATCAACAACTTTGTTAGCATTCCTAGTGACACGTTTTATGACAAAAGTAAAATTCTACATAAACTCAACCCATTTTGCATGCCTCTCATTCAATTTTTCTTGCCCGCTTATGAATTTTAAGGCTTGGTTATCGCTGTACAAGACAAATTTTTGTGGGACAAGATAATGTCTCCATTTCTTCAAGGCTTGAATTATGGCATAGAACTCCTTGTCATATGTGGAGTATTTTCTCTTGGTCTCATTCAACTTCTCACTTAAATAGGCAACATGTCTATTATCCTGACTCAAAATTGCTCCTGTTGCAACTCCACTTGCATGACATCTCACCTGAAATGTCTTTTCAAAATTCGGCAAGACCGGAATTGGTCGTTCTGTTATTTTCTCCTTCAGTATATTGAATCTCCTTTCGACCTCCTCTATCCATTTAAAAGACTTTTGCTTCTTCTTCACTGTATCCATCATTGGTGCACAAATCCCACTAAAGTCTTTGATGAAATTCCTATAGAAACTTGCCAATCCATGAAAGCTCCTTACCTCAAACATATTCCTTGGTGATGACCATTCTTTGATTTCTTTCACCTTGTATAGATCCATATTCAGTTAATTTGAAGAGATCACAAAACCCAAGTAAATGAGCTTCGTCTTCATAAAATAAGAATTATTTAGATTTATCAACAACTTCTCCTATTGTAGCCTCCTCATCACTAATGTCAGGTGCTTCAAATGATCCTCTTTAGTCCTGCTGAAGATTAGTATATCATCTAGATATACGACCACAAACTTGCCAATGAAATATTTCAGTATTTCATTCATCAGCCTCATAAAAGTACTCAGAGCATTTGTTAAGACAAATGACATAACAAGCCACTCATACAAACCTTCATTTGTCTTAAAGGTTGTTTTCCACTCATCACCTTCTCTCATCCTGATATGGTGATATCCACTTTTCAAATCTATTTTGGAAAAGAAATTTGCTCCACTTGAGCAGTCCATTAAATCATCCATTCTTGGTAAAGGAAATCTATACCTAATGGTGATATTGTTAATGGCTCTTGAGTCTATGCACATTCTCCATCCTCCATCCTTATTTGGACTTAACACAGTTGGTACTATGCATGGACTCAAGATCTCTCTGACCAAACCCTTGTCTAACAATTCCTGGACTTGGTTCTTCACCTCCTTGTTCTCTCGAGGTGTCAATCTATATGTTGCTTTGTTTGGAAGACTTGCTCCTGGTATCAATTCAATATGGTGGTTGATACTTCTGATGGACGACAATGAGTTAGACAACTCATCCAACACTATGTCAGTGAAATTATCCAACAATTCCTAAACTTCTTCAAGAAAATCATCCATTGATGTACTTGCAAGGATAACTTTGGGTTTCCTCACCACAACGAACTGCATCTCCTGTTCTTCCTTGACTTCTTTCAAGGGTTCCTTCCCACTCATGAGAATTATGTTTGTGTTGGCTTCCTCTTTCACTTTCTTCTCCTCTATTGGCAAGAACATGTGTGTTCTACCATTCTTCTCTAAGGTTTATGTATTCTTCCTCCCATCATGAATGACATTCCTGTCAAACTGTCATGGTCTTCCCAATAAAATATGGCATACATCCATGGGAATTACGTCACATAGAATTTCATCTCTATATCCTCATATCTTAAATTCAACCAAGCATTGTTTAGTAACCATCACCCGGTGTCCTTTCTGCAACCATGAGACTTTGTATGGCTTCGGGTGTGCAGTTATCTCCAACTCCAACTTCTCCACCATCTCCGTGGATACTAAGTTATCAGTGCTCCCATTGTCAATTATCACCTTGCATACTCTGTCTTTAGTCTTGCAAGTTGTTTGGAAGAGACTGTTCCTCTACATTGGCCTTTCAACTTCTGCCTCTGGTTTTAAGAGAACCTTCCTCAACATCAAGGATCTTCCATCCTCTGCTCCTTCTGCTTCAACATTCCCTCTTTGTGCTTCTAAAATGTGATCTTGACCTCCTCCTTCTTTATTTTTCTTTGGATAGTCCCAAGACATGTGCCTTGTATTTCCACAGGAATATCATCTTACTTCTCCTCCTCCTCTTCTTCCTCTTCCTCTAGAAGAACTTCTTCCACCACCCTGCCTTCCTCAAGAAATTCCTCCTCTTTCCAAGTGATTGTGTGGTTTCTAAAACTCATCCTTAGGATTATGTTCTCTTTCATGAGTAACTCCCTTACTTTTGTTTGGGGCTGGGCTCTTACCTCTCCCTCATTGGCTTTGTTTTCTGGCCAAATTCTACTCTGATTTCAATGCAAACTGATAAGCATCCTCCACTATCCTTACTGACATCATGCTGAGCTCATCCAGGATTTCATATCTCAGACCATTTATATATTTGGAAAAATTTTCTTCATCTCTCTCCCTTTGTCCAGTTCTGATGTTCATCATGTAGAACTCCTCTGTGTACTCCTTAACTATCATCCCCTTATGTCTGTTGATACTGAGAGGGGGGTGAATCAGTATCAAGTACAATTTAAAACCTTTTTCAAATTATACTTAAACCATTCAATTATATCCAATGAGAAATGAACAATAGTATAAGAGTTACACCAATACACCACAATAAACCATGCACAATATATGAG
>ML837155.1:0-27931 GCA_009831015.1 Picea engelmannii | reverse complement strand
AAGAGAATGATGTATACTATCCATCCATGGGTGTTGTATATACATGTGCATTTTCCTTCATGTCCAAATAACTTCATCAATCTTGTGGTCCAAAACCCATGACTAGGGTTGACATCAATGACAACAACCAATCTTCCAACAATGTCTCGGGTTCTGCATCTCCCTGAATAGATTGATTTGATAATATTTGAGCATGAAATTAGCCTTCAACTTGGCTACCATCCTGTCCCAATTCTTTATCTTCTATTTTCCCTTGCTTCTCCTCTCAGCCTACAGTTCATCCCACCACAATGCTACATGTCCTTTTAGCCTGGTGACATCCCGTTTCACCCTTTTCTCTTCATAGTCAAAGTGTTTATCCATGGATCTTATCCAATCCAACGACTCTTCCACATATAAATTGCTTTCATACATTAGGACCTCTATCTTGGCTCTGCCTCCCAATCTGGAAGCTGCTCTCAACAATAATTCTTTGACAACATCCTCTCCTGCAGCTTCTTCAACGACATTCTCTCCCATGGCTTCTTCTCTCTTTGCATAACTGATGTCTCCAACGTCAGGTGCTCATCTCTATGCTGCCTCCATCGCTTCTAATCTTGCACAAAGTTCTCGTATCTCCGTTTCTATAGCTCGATTGGCTAAAGTTGGTTTCACTCGTCTCCTCGACAACATTGTGTTGACTGTCTATCACACACAGAGTACAACTCTGAGTTCTTTCTATCTTTTCTCCTTTGCTTGCAATTTGCAAGAAAAACTTCAGCTCTGATACCACTTGGTGCAGACCCCCTTCCCTCCTAAGGGTTGCGCGACATCCCGATTAGGATCTTTGATTCAAGAGTCTGGTGACTCTCTGAAACCTCACTAGTCTCGTCCTATGTCCACTACATCTCCTCACGACTCCCGACGCAGGCTCTACGACACCCACGACCTTCTCTTCCACGCTTTGAAAAAATATTAGAGTTAGCGTTAGCACCCTCTATCTTGGCCCCTTCTCAGATGTGACCTTGGTGATGACCAAGTGATTGCAGGAGCGATCAAAAGTGGTTTGAATTCAAACCACTTTCGGGCCCACAATTCTCCTCGAGCCTCCACATGTCTCCCCAACGAAACCACAGTATGGATTGCGGCCCACCCTCAAAATTTTAAAGTTTGCGCTAAAATGTGAGATGATCGTCGATCTAACGATCTTGATGGTGCTTCCAATAGACGACTGAGATCTATTCTTTGGGATCAATGGTTCAGATCCCTTCGTGATTCCAGACTCCAGGGTTTTGAAATCTCAAACCTCACCTCCTTCCATACTCCAATCTCCTGGAGCTGACAATCTGCAGATGCCTGTCCTCACAATCAATGATTCAAATTCTTCCTTGGGTGGTTGACCTTTCAAATCTGATCAACGATCCTGCGGCCCTCTCCTCGATCAACGTTCAAGGTCTCCTCTGGGTCTCTAGAGTTTGGTAATTTCAAATCTCAAACTTCACCCTTTCTTCAAGGGATTTTATCCAGAGGCTATAATCCTCTGATGCATGTCCTCCTCGGATCAACGACTGTGATCTTTGCAGGTCTCTAGACTTCGGAGATCTCAAACCTCAAAATTTTCTCCCCTCGAAACTCATGGAATCTTGTCACGTGTCCACTTGGTCAGATGATCAAGGATTGCTTTGGTTCTTTATCCGGGATCCTCAGATATTTGACACATCTCCTCCGAATCCAACGACTACGAATCACTTCGGGACCTTACCCAGAGTTCATGGATTCATGCCATGTCCCCCTTAGATCTCACAATCTAGATATTATTCCAGGACTTCGGGTCTCTGCGCTTCGACAATCTCAGTTTTCAAAGTGAAATCCCAATTCAGCTTTTTCCCGAAGTTTGAGATCTGTTGACAAGTGTCCTCCAACAGATCGATGGCTCTTGGCTCTTTGGCTCTTCAGGATTCGGGTGTTTCAAAATTCCAATCCCCCACCTTCCTCTAGATTTTCTGACCTGTCCACACGTGTCCTCCTAGATCAACGATCCAGATTCGCTCTGGATTTTCGGCTCTCCATGCTTCGGGAGTCTCAAGTTTCAAACTCAACTCCTTATGCACTCGTGATATCTAGTGTCTCAGATTCACTTGATCAATTTGACGACTGAGATTCCACTTTGGCTTTCCAGGGCTCCAGACTTAAGAAATCTCAAGTTTCAAACCTTGAGAGATTCTCTCTCCTGTGCGTGTGAGCGTTAAGACTCACGCACCTTCCTCTGGATCAACGTTGTCGATTTGCTTCATGGTGATACAACGATCACTGTTGCTCCTCTCTCTTGAGCTTCTGATATTTTCTAACTTAGAAAATATTCTAAGTCTTTAAAGGATTCAACCCTTGCGCCTCCTGTGGTTCTGACTATTGGAACTCGACTACTCCTCTGAAAAGTGTTATCCCTCCTGAGCTTGGTCTTGTGGAGACTTCGACCTCCCACACACTCCTTGTTCTCCAGGGATTTCGATAACTCAGAATCCGAAGGATTTCACGAAGATAATTTCCTCTCTCCCTCATGACGTTCTCTTCTTCTAGTTCTTTGACTCCTTGCAAAGTCTCTTCGACACTTAGTCAAATCTCAGATCTGTGCACTTCTTGCACCAGATCTTTATGCAAGGTTTTGAATTCTTGCGTGTGACTGTGCACGCCTTGCACCTGTCTCTTTGCACTCCTTGCAAAGGGAAAAGTTCATGTTATCTCTTCCGATCTTTGGAACCGAAACATATTCCGTCAACACACTCCTTGTGTTGTTCGTGCACACCTTGCACTACCTCAATAGAAGAGAAACAATTGAAACTTATGCTAACATTCACAGTTCCATCTACTCATAACGAGATTCACTCATTCATTCATGAAAAAATGAATAACAGGGAATTGAAACAATGTTCACACCATGCATTGGATCAATTTTCCTCTATTATATTCAAAAGTGAAAAATGGCTACAACTAAAATAAATAAATAAAAACAACTGAAATCTGAAATCTCCTACTAACTTACAGCTAGCCTAATTTGGGTGTATAAAACCTCTATTTATCTCAGAGGGCTCTTAGGGTTCCCTTTGACTACTTCTCTACTCTATAACTTAACCTAGCAACTATATAGACCAGTCGTATTCCAGAGCCGGAGTGGAAACTCCCACTTCGCTCATAATCGTTCAAGCGTGTCCCAAAGGATTTTTTCGGCATTGAGTTCAAGACTGCCTTTAAATATTATTTCTGATGCTAAGTTCAGTTGTACTTCCAAAATATCCGCTGTGACTACCAACGTTGAGATTCTGAAAATATTCCTAGACACTGAGTGGTCCTGCTTCGCGTTCTTGCCAAGGATGCTCCTGCATCAGCCGGTTTCTTTTTCCTGATTGCCAATGCTTTTTTCAACCCTTGTTGCACTAGTAGATCCCTCATATTGAGCTTCCAAAGCTCAAAATTTTGTTTTCCACTGAACTTTTCCACTTCAAACTTCAAGCTCTGAACCTTAGCCACTAGCTCAAATCGCCTACACTACTTAAGACCCTTTAATTAAAAAAGCAGTCCACCTCTCGAATGATTTATTAAGAGCACCATCCACTCATAAAATAGAAATACGATTCCTTAAAAGATATATCTTCATGCATTTTGACCAAGGCATACCATTATATCCTTGGAGGACGCTCTCGCAAACCTGATATGGTGCATTCAACGGAGGATGCTCCTCCACACTTATGGAAAATGAGTCTGGGACTCTCTTGTCACCTTGGACGGGGTGTGTTTCCTTTTGGACACTTCACAGACCTTACACTAGGTGTATCTGTATGCGGAAAAATAATTTCCAAAGGTAGGGAGTGGGGGATGCCCCTCCAACACAACTTAGGGAGAGTTTAGATAAAAAATGACACCCCTTGCAATGAACTCGACTTCACATGAAAAATATCGTCCAAAGGTTCTTGCATTCACGAGAATTTGATAAACTCGGCTTGTCTCACTTGCTGCACCTGCTCTAATACCACTTGTTGTGTAGTGGAAGCATAAAAACATAGAATTATTTAATTGCAAATATTGAACAAGATACAATCACACAAATTTAACTCTTGACAATTTTACGTGGTAAAACCCTATACAGGGAAACATCCACAGGACAATGATATTCGGTTTATTTATCGATCAAGGGAGATATTACATCAACCAAAACCAAGCTTATCACTCACACTCAACCTCTCTTTGCCTATCGACTTTACATGGATTTATAACAACTCTTCATAGTTTATAAAACTGATTACATTAATGTGGATCCCAAAAATGAGTGAATTTTTTCAACAACAAACTGATATAAATGAGCCACTAAATCTGCTACAATCCACAAAATCATGGGAAATTAGTTGGCATATCTCAACAACAATGGCATTAGCTAGTCAACTTCCTGACCACCTTTTTTCACTTTTTGTTATTAGATCTAGATATGTCTAACGTAAAAATAAAAACAATTTATTTTCTATTAGCAAGTGTTGCAACCTCATTGGTCAACTTTTTTTTAAAATACATCTGATACAAAACTGCTCTTTGACAAAACTTCATTCTCCTTGTAGAATGTTTCACTGGCTAAACTAGTATACCGATTCAAAATGATTCAACCAGTATATATTCTAACATATACTCCCAACGAGAAACATAGTTTGAAATTAAAAAAGTTTGTAAGGATAGAAACTCCCTGCTCTGCAGCCACCTTGTAATTCCCATATTGCAGCTGATGTTACTCCCTAATCCCCGGGAAATATGCTCAATTCCTCATCCAAACACTCCATTTTCCTGCTGACAACAATACAGAGTCAAGGTGGAACCCCTACCTCCCAGTGGTGCCATAATGTGAGCCCGCCAACACCACAGAGTCTCTCATTCTGTTCAAACAACCACTCAGTTTCCCAACACGTCTGATAGTTAACGAGTTCAAAATTTCCCACAATCCATTCTCTGCCTGAAATTTCCCACCTTCTTCAAGGTTGAAGCCAAGGAACGATTGATTAACCCTCCTCACCGCATCGTAAATGCCTCGTCCTTAGACCATAGTTACCAAGTTCGAGTTCAAATTCGAATTTGATAGGGAGACAACCTAAAATCATTTGGAAGTATACATCTTATAAATAACTAAATAAACTATTTTTTCAAAAGGAAGTATACATCTTATAAATAACTAAATAAACTATTTTTTCAAAATTTTAGAAAACCTAAGTGTACCATCAGTGTATTCAAAACCTCAAAAATTGTTTAGTCGTGCTATACAAGCTGCAAATAAAATTAGATACTACAACAAAAGGCATAGTTTTACATGGGAATGACAATTTGTTATGTATAAAGAAAACACTTTTAAACATGAAGGGCTTCAAAAACCTTTCATGAGCTTCTACCAACTCAAGCCAAGGCAACGACTGAGCATAATTATTTATTTCCTATTTATTTTCGAAGAAAATTGATTTGGCATTGAAGGGAAACAAATAGTCTTCCATTTGGCATTGAAGGGGAAGGTAAATAAACAATGTTTATTTTAATTTATGTATTTAGTTCTTTGCCCTCTTTTTTGGGGGGTTTTGCTCTCATATTTTATTTATTTTATGTACAGGTTTAGTGAAAACAAAGAGATAATAACCATGAAGGAACCATAAAAACTCTTCCACAATATCCAAAAATAGTGTTAAAAGACTTTGCAACTAAATGAGCTTCAAGATACATCAACTTATTTGAAGAAAAAGGCTTGAAATGAGGATAGGAAATCGTGGTTGTATTTGTATAAGAGACGTGTAAATGACTACGATTTTTTTTGTTTTATATATTCTTTTGACTGTTTTCATTTATTTATTTAGCGAAATGTGTTATTCTTCAAGGCACCAGTGGCAGTTGGCTTCTATTATATAAATAAATCTTGCTATAAATCTCAGATTTGAGGCAACTCCGACACAAAATTATAGTTAGCTTGTTGACTTTCACTATGGTTTGGTTTCTCATTAATCTCTTTACAACTTTTTGTTCTATTAAACTTAAATTTATCTCTAAACCAAAGCCCTACTCAAATTTAACTTGCAGCGGAGCAAAGTACTTGTATGGTTTCTGTTAAATTAGTGGGAATGCTTTCCAACGTACATCTCTCGAGTGTTTTAAATTACAAGGGAAATTTATGCAGGTAACACTTAAAAAAAATAAAAGATCATGTATTAATTCGAGGTCTGTTTGAGTGATATATGTGGATTTAGTTACCTTCCCGTTATGATGCATGCGTCACAACGAAAAAACTTTTCATACAAACACAACCATATTTTTTTTCAATCAACTGAATCGAATTTGATTTTCAGTAATAATCTGCGAACCGAACCAAATAATCAAATTTTCGATTTTTTTGGGCCAATTCGGCTAAATTTGGTAACTATGCCTTAGAAACGCTTGGTTTCTTTGTGTCACTGATTTCTCCATGATTAGATGTGGTGCTAAGGGGAAGACCAACAATATCCAGCCTGCTACGCAATATTGAATGTTGTGATAGATGGATTATAGACCGTCATATCTAAGTAGCATTGATCCAATGGCTTATAATCCACTTGTTGCATCATTCAATGTTTCTCAGATCCGACGACCTATAATCCACCTGCCGCAAGATTCAATGTTGTTTAGATACAACGACCTATAATTCACCTGCTGCAACATTCAATGTTGCTCAGATCCAAAGGATGTCATAGGCATAGAAAGAGGGACATAGAAAATCCTAGAGGCGGGTCTGTGTGCTTGAAAGATGAAACCCAAAGAATCCCCGAAGGAACCTTAACTGCCAACTAGACAATAGACCCAATCCATAACTAGCATGAAAACACTCCCTTCAAACTCACTCAAAACCCCATACAACCGAGAAACCTATAGCTAAGAACAAGGGAGCAAAGGGACCTTTCCTTGGAAAATGAAACCAACAAGAAAACCGGGGCTAAAACCATAAGTAAACCACAAAAAAATACAAAATACAAACTAGAGAAAGCCATCAGAATTATAGAATTTCACCACAAGACGAGTGGGGGACCAAGTCTGATGATTCTTGGTGAAACCGAGGCACTCTGCTTACGCCGAACACCAAACAAGATAGCCCCGATAATCTAGATAAATCCCAAGCCACCATCTACAACCATTATACCCTATGTAGGGATTATCCCAATGCAATCACAACAAGTTTTCACTAGACGCGCCATAAACTCCTTCACTGCCCACCGTCCTCCCCTTGCACCAGGCTCAATAATGTCATCTTGTGCCCCTGTATGAATATCACTACCCAACATATCCTCTTGGAGTTCCTCGTGCCATCCATGAAACACTTGATCTGGGTAGTTGTTGTTTGCATGATTGATCTTAGATAAGTCCTTACCTAACTATTTTGGTACCCTGTCATTCCAATGAAGCACCAAGCGTCCTATTTGTAGGCCTACCCATTTATTGGCTAGATGATCAACTAGTTTGTTGGCTTTCCAATGAACATGGAATGGAATGATGACATGGATGGAGTTTGTTAGAGCTGAGACTTGTTGAAATTTGGCTATGAGATGCCAGTTCCTAGATACCATGTCTAGATTGGTTCCACATTGAATCTTCTTCAATGTTTGCATGATGATTAATGTATCGCCTTCCACAAGGCACTCATGGAAGCCGTGTTGACATGCTAGCTATAGACCTTAGATTAATGCTTGAAGCTCGAAAAAAATAGTTGTGGGTTTTCCCAAATAAGAGGTGAAGACAAGGATAATGTTTCCAACATTGTTACCGAAGACACCACCACCCCAACAACCCAGGATTTTCTTTGGACACTCATCAAAATTCAACTTAATAAAGGTATCAAGTGGTATAGTCCATTTCTCATAGGAGACCAAATGTCATGACCTAGGACTTGACCTGGGTGCACACGTTGCCTCCACGAGCCAAGACATGCAAAATTGGCGAGTCAGCGGACACTCGCTTAACTGGGAGTACTTGGGCGCGAGATGTGATGCCAAGTACAACTTCACCGAGATGACTTGCGATGAAGGTTATGAGGTGAATTGACTGAAGAACCAGTTGGGTGGGTGTGTGGTGAAGACATGGGTGCCCCACCGAAGAAACAAATAGTTGGTGAATTTGGGTGCAATGAAGGAATGTGTACTCAATGGAACACGCAAGAGATGTCTTGATGGATGGAAAACCAAGGATGGGCACCCATGGAAGCTTTGGGTGCCCCATCGGTGAGACATGTCAGCTAAGCAAGATAAACACCCAAAATGTGCGATGGATGCCTTGCGATGTGATTGGGCAAGGAAACAAATGAAGGCACAAGTTGGGCGCCTTTAACCAAAGAGCAACGTCGGCTGGGTTGGAGCACGCATGAGATAGGGGCGCACACCTTTGAAGAGTTGAATCAAGTTGCGAAAGTGGACAAATGATGAGAAGTGCATAATGACTCACGAAAGAAGGGGCACGTCAGTTGGGATAGGTGCGTCGTGGAGGAAAGGCGTGTGCCTATATAACCAAGCGAGAAAGGCATTGGTAAGTTGGACAAGGAAGGCTAGTGACTTCTCTCATAATCGTAGATTGGTGTTCTGAGGCAACAACCAAGGAAGGAGGGAGAGCTCCCTCTCCAAGGAGCCAAGTAGACCCTGGAGGGTAACTTGTGTTGCCTTGGGGAAGGTTGTATTGAGGCAGATTGGATGAGCTCATCTAGACAAAGGGAGCTAAGGAAGGGTGAAAGTTTGTGAAGATGAAAGGGTGTCCCAGGTCACACCGAATCTGTTGCTGTGGGAAAATTTGCTATGGGTGCTCCAGAGGTCTGGAAAAACCATCGAAGATGGTCAAGGAAGCAAAGGGTGCTCATGTAATGGAAGGTTCGCTAAAGTCTTGGTAGTGACATATGGGCGCTTTGCGATGGAGTCTAACCGAGATTCAAGTGCAAGCACATGAAGTGTGCACATACTTGGCAGGAGGTAGGGATGATCGCAGAGTTGTAGCAAAGGTTGCGAACATAAGATGGGAGATGAGTAGATGTGTTTAGCATGATGGAAGGTCTGCGACGATGATGAATCAGGGAGCAGAACCACGAAGAGGCCAAGTAATGTTTAGCCATGCACTCTATATTTGTTCTATTGTTGTAACTAGATTTGCAGCTTTGTTCTTTGGAAGATTGTAAAGAAATGGGTTTTAGGCCGGTTTGGTCACCCACTTGTACATTTCGTCTTGTTGCTTTGCTTGAATGGTTTCTTTTAATTTTGCAGCTAAGTATAAAATAATGCATAAATAACATCAGTAATAAACAAATATGTAATGAAGTAAGGCATAGTCCGGATTAAGTAGTTTGGTGTAGCTTTGTTGTCAAATGAATGATTGTGGTTTCATAGAGTGACTGGGAGCGTCGGGCGATTTCGTCGCCCAAACATAGGTTCGCCAGGCCTGTGACAGATGGTATCAGAGCCGATTTTGGTCTATGTTAGAGATTGATCGGTGAAGCTCTTGACCACTGACACTTTCGTGATAGATGGTATCAGAGAGAAAATCGGATAAGACTATGGAAGTGGTTATGGTGGACAATTTGGTAATCTCTTCACCACTATTACTTCTGTGGCAGATGGTATGAGAGCGCAAAAACTCAAGCAACTGAGCAGGGTCAATTTGGGTGTGTTGAGCATGGGTGATTACGAAGACAATTATGTGGTGATGGAATGAAGCTCTGTTGCGGAATTGTAACAATGATCACAAAAGTTCAAGAGCAATTGGTGAGTTGGGTCACCGTCGTGACTTGGATGACAGAATGAGGTTTGGTCATAACGTAGAAAGCTGAGCACAAATTCCACCGTGACAACTTTGTGCCATGCACAATAGAATTGTGCATGTTGTCCTAGTGTGAATACATTATAGGACGCTAAGATAACATACGGGGAAGGAAGTTTCGGTTGTATGCATGGTTAGATCGCAACTGGGTACATTTTCCACTGTGCCAACTTCGTGATGTGCACTACCGAAGAGAAGTTGGGTCAGTTGGGTTACGATTGAGGATTGCAACTTTAAGACAGATGTTAGTTAACAATAGGAGAATTGATGAGTGGTTGATGTGCATATTTTCATGATGGTAAAGCATTGCAGCGCGCGAAGATAACAGACGAAAGAATGGAAGATGGGTTCGGTTGGGAGCCATGAGGAAAGTGACTTAGACAGATTTCAGACATTGCATTGTTTCAGTTGGAGGCTTGTGCAGACCTTCCTGGGCACACCTCACCAAGAAATATCTACATCATTGGTATGGGGCATCCAAATGCAAAGGCAAGATGATGAGAGGCAACAGAGTTGGGAGCACAAGAAGCTTGGTACTTAGACAAATTTTGAAGTGTGTAGACTTGGCTTGTTTTGTGAGGTAGCCAGGACAAGCTTTCACAGGTAGGTAGTTGGTGGAGTTGCGACCTGATTTATGAATGTAACCAAGGAAGGAGTGAATACTAGAAGGCATGTGGTTTCGTTTCAAATAAGATAGAAGTGACAACAAGGGAGTCATTCAAAAAACTTGTCAAGAACTACAATGGGCATGATACGTGACAAGAGCTTTGAGGACGTTTGTCGGTGCTATGGGACATTGGGTTACTGGTGGTATGGGACATCAAGTGCACAAATGTTCTTGGGGAGATTGGCTAGAGCTGATTGATCCAGAGTTGTTGATTGGAAGATGTATTGACACGAATGTGCAACAGGTGTAAAATTTCTTGGGTGGTCCCTTAGACTTGAATAACTTGGGAAATTGTTGAGTTCATGTGAACAAAACTCAACACTTGCAAGAATCCTGTGAAGGATGTTGTGGGATTATAGATCATAGGATCACATAGGAAGAATGAAATGAAGCATGAAGAAATATTAGTGCGGAGGTGACCGTTGGATGTGCAGAATTAGTACACTTAAACGTTTCGTGGACAAGTGATGAAGAATATGGGAGGTTGACTGATGAAGCCAGGCTCATGTTTTCCTTGGGTAGATTCATCAAGCGAACCACGATACCATGAGGGGCATGGTTGAAGTAGTGATGAGGAACACCTAAGCGCCCCACAAAATATAGGAAGAGAAGAGAAAGTGAATTTCGTTGGTCGTACGGGTGGCAGTCATGCGGTGATCCCCTTGAGTTTTCGAATAGCTTGGATATGAGATGAGTTGGGTCTGATGATCACTGGAAGTGACAAAAACTTTCACAACATAAATGAAGGAAGATTTCATTTTGGGGCAATATCGTAGCACAACAAGGCAAGGAAGGTGCCTTGGTGAGAGTTGCATGGATGAGTCAAGTTGCATATGGGAGGAGATCAATTTGGCATAGATGTGTGCCATCGTACATGAAATGATGGTTGGACCAACCATCCAACTATTCGACACTTGCACGATCTATCACACAATAGCATCGCAAGGGGGTCAGACTTCAAGCACAATGATCCATTGGTGCAACACTTGGTTGTTGTGGAAGAACTTCATGACATAATTGGACAACAGTGAAGGGGCAAGTGCGATCTTGCCTTCATGTTTTTGGGTTGGACAAGATGATGACATTGCATACTAAACAACCAAGTTTCGACATGAAGACGTACATCTCAGGACTTGTGCATGACGGTTGGATTGATCACCCAAACCAACAAAGGAATGGGGGTGCATAATGTACAAATGCATGAGAGAAATGGTTGAAGTATGGATACAACATAAGTCATGCCAGTTCAACACTTAGACAACTTTTTGTTCTGATTGAGGTTGTGACAAAACTTTTGATCACAACAGAGCTCAAACGGTTTTCATCGGTTATCATAGCGAAGGTATATTGAGATTGTTGGGACGACAATGGTCTTGAGTGGGGGAGTATGTCATGACCAAGGACTTGACCTAGGCATGCACGCTGCCTCCACGAGCCAAGACATGTGAAACAAGCGATTCAACGAACATTTGGTTAAGTAAAGGTACTTGGATGCGCGATGCGATGCCAAGGACAACTTCACTGAGATGACTTGTGATGAAGGTTAAGTGGTGACTTGAATGAAGAATCAATTGGGTGGGCATGCGGTGAAGACATCGGTGCCCCACCCAAGAAACAAATGGTTGGTGAAGTTTGGTGTGACGAAGGCATTCATGCTTAATGGAACGCACGAGAGATGGCTTGACGGATGCGAAACCAAGGATGGGCACCCACAGAAGCTTTGGGTGCCCCATCGGTGAGACAGGTCAGCTAAGCAAGATAAACGCCCAAAATGTGTGACAGACGTCTTGCGATGTGATTGGGAAAGGAAACAAACGAAGGCACAAGTTGGGTGCCTTAAACTGAAGAGCAATGTCGGCTTGGTTGGAGCGCGCACGAAATAGGGGCGCGTGCCCGTTGAAGAGTCGACTAAAGTTGCAAAAGTGGACAAATGATGAAAAGTGTGTGTCGTCTTGCGAAAGAAGGGGCACGTCGGTTGGGATAGGTGCGTCGTGGATGAAAGGCACGTGCCTATATAACCAATAGAGAAAGGCATTGATAAATTAGATAAGTAAGGTTGGTGACTTCTCTCATAATCGTAGATAGGTGTTCTGAGGTAACAACCAAGGAAGGAGGGCGAGCTCCCTCCCCAAGGAGCCAAGTAGACCCTGGAGGGTAACTTGTGTTGCCTCGGGGAAGGTTGTATTGAGGCACGCTAGGCGAGATCATCTAGACAAAGGGAGTTGAGGAAGAGTGAAACTTTGCGAAGATGAAAGAGTGTCGCAGGTCGCACCGAATCTGAGGTTGCGGAAGAAAACTTGCGATGGGCGCCCCACAGGTATGGAAAGACCACCGAAGATGGTCAAGGTAGAAAGGGGCGCTCATGTAGTGGAAGGTCCGCAGAAATCTTGGTGGTGACATATGGGCGCTTTGCGATGGAGTCTAACCGAGAGTCAAGTGGAAGCACATGAAGCGCGTGCATACTTGGCAGGAGGTAGGGACGATTGCAAAGTTGTAGCGACGATTGCAAACATAAGATGGGCAGATGAGTAGATGTGTTCGACACGATGGTAGGTCTGCGATGATGACAAGTCAAGGAGAAGAACCGCGAAGAGGCAAAGTAATGCTGAGCCATGCACGCTATGTTTGTTTTTTTATTGTAACGAGAGTTGCGATTCGGTTCTTTGGAATATTGTAAAGAAATTGGTTTTAGGCCGGTTTAGCCGCCCACTTGTACATTTCATCTTGTTTCTTTGCTTGAATGGTTTCTTTTACTTTTGCAACTAAGTATAAGATAACAGAAACGTAACATAAGTAATAAACGAAGATGTAATGAAGTAAGGCGTAGTCCGGATTAAGTAGTTTGGTGTAGCTTTGTTGTCAAACCAACGATTGCAGTGTCGCACGGTGAGTGGGAGCATCGGGTGATTCCGTCGCCCGACCATAGGCTCACCAGGCCTGTGGCACCAACCTTGCCCTAAGATGAAGAGGGTGTGGAATGGGGAAGTGCTATTGGAAATGTCGATTTGAAAACATGATATGTTCATTACCCAGCAACTCAGCTACATATCTAGGCCTAAGAGGAATCGATTGATTCTCTAATACTTTCCCAAATACCTAGCCAAATGTCTTCCTTTTCTATGTCTAGATGTTTGAATATTCTGTGGTTTCATTCCTTCCATACTATCCACAGTAAGAAACCTAGAAATACATTCCACACTTTATTGAGCATAGGGTTCTCAAAGGGCGAGGACCTCCAATTCTCCAGAGTTAGAATAACACTTTGCCAATATCTCTTCATTTATCTAAAGAGGGTTGCTCCTACATCCCACACCGTGTTGACTTTAGGGAAGATGTTGAATATATTTCTACCATTTCTTCACTTTATCGGTATATATAAAAAATGGGGGTCCTTTGAATCCTCGTTTGATGAGCTTGTCTCAAGTAAGATTTTTTTTTTTTAACTAGCAACCACAAGAAAGAGGAAATCTTGGGCCAAAGCTCTGCATTTCATATTTTCTCCAATATTTGATCCTTTTGAATCAAGTTGTGATTGGATTCAAGGCTATAAGCTTTCTCGACTATGAAATTCCCACTTTCTTGAGAATCCCATCATAGGATATCCTCTCATGTGTGACTGTGGATCCGTAAGTCAGTAGAGATCTCATCCGACCAACGTTCTCCCAACTCCTAAGTTCGAAAGATTTCATGTTGATTAGCTCTTGTATTAGTCTAATATTCATGGATAAACTTCCAACCTTGATTTACCAGAAGAGCCAGTGTCTCCATCATCATTGGTTGTCTGCCAGTATGGCCTCCTGCTGCCACACATCATCCTAGAAATGTGTTGAAGTACCAACTCGAACTTCCCAAAAATAATGAATTTGGGCGAAGGATTTATTATTCCAAGCATTAGTCCAGATTGGTGACCCATGACAAAAACCTTCCATTCGAACTAGGGCATGCTCATTAATGTTGTTGGCATATTTGGTTTTCCAAATCTTGCACCAAATGTCTCCTTTACCTTTAACCCACCTCCACTAGGTTTTGGCCAAAAGAGATTTGCTCATAAGAAGTGGATCCTTCAGACCCAAGCCATCGACCCACTTTAGGAGGCAAAGGAAATCCCAAGGTACTAGGGCTCACTTGCGCTCCCATGAAGAACCCCCCAAGAGGAAGGATCTTTGGAGGGCACAAATTCTTTTAAGAACTTTGGTAGGGGCTGCCAACACAAAGAACGGATACAGGAGCATCAACTAGAGTATAGATTTAATCAGGGTAATCTTACCCGAGAGGGTCATAAAAAGGAAGGTCCAAGAGTTGATCTTGGCTTCTAACTTCGTGAACAAATATTCCCATGATGCATTTCTTAGACTATTTTCAAAGAGAGGAGCTCCCATGTATTTAGAGGGAAGAGTTCTTTCTTGGAAACCCAAAATTATAAGAATACGGGCCTAGACTTCGAGGGGAGTTTCAAAAAAGAAACCAAATGTTTGTCATGGTTAATTTTTGTATTAAAAAGGATGAAGAAGCAACGAGGGAGATGTGGAAAAGGAAACGTGACGCTGAGAAACAATGGGAAGACACAAGAGAGAACAGAGTAAGCAATTATCTGTGGGTTTACCAGTCAATTAGATGCAACATTTATGCTTTGTTAATGCCATCCTTCATGTCTGTCGTTTGTCTTTGTGAATTCTCACGCTATAATAGAGAAAAAATCATTGTTATGTTTCTGTATACTCATTTATATACAGGAACCAGAAAATGAGATTGTGCAGTTTTTGGAAATGTAATTTAGTGAAGAAATTGGCCATCACTAGTATAATCATTTACATGTGGGAGAAATACAATTGGATCAAAGAATTTTGGGAAATATGAAGTAGTGAACAAGACAATAGCTGCCACTGCATCCAAGAACATTTCAACTTTCAGCTCACAACCCTTTTTGAAGATTATCTTTTAAATTCACGCCTGTTGTGAAGAATCACGTATTAGATTCATATGTAACATGTTTTCTACATTTACTGGATTGTCCCTAGAGATCTGTCTGACTCTGCCCCTTTCATCATTTGCACTTCATGATTTCTTGAGAGCTGACTTACATTCCTTGAAGAAGTGATTCGATATCAAACTTCAATCATTAATGTTTTCTTAGCTGAGCGAATTACCTTGGCTTGGTCAACAATATTTGTTAGTTCACCCATATCTGCAGGTTCCTTAATCCCATTATTTCCCCACCCATAGGATGTCGAATGAGTTGATTGAATGGTACACTCAATGTATTTGTTTAGTAGAACTCATTTTAATTACTTGTACATTCCATCTGTTACCATTTCCAATTCGATAATAAATTGATCCAATTGAAATAAGAAAGAATATAACTGGATAGATCTTATCGATTTTCATTGTAAATTGGGAATTGACGAACTTTGGGAATAGACCTATTTGATGGGATTTGTGACCACCTTGGTCATTTCAGTTGCTTGGCCAGTTACACAAAATCCTTGATCGTTGCATTTACTGATGTTAGCAATGTATGGTGGCCAATTAGGATTTTTCGCTTCTTGAAATATTATACTTTTCTTTCTTATGTGGGAGCTGGAAGAAATTTCTGTTCACTCGCTTCTATCCATGCAGGCGGGGGCACGGGGGAAGGCATTTATATTTGGCTACAAAGTTCATTTCATACACTCTGGGTGGTTCTATCTGAATTCTATTCTGTATTATGCAATTGACGTAATTGACTAAAAAACAGGCCATGAATTTTTTTCCAATAGGTACTTGAGCTCAAGTGTGTCCATAGTGCTGCCAGTTATTCTTGTTTCTCTTACTGTATTATTTGCTTAATTTTGTTCTCTTCGTCTCTTGAAGTAAATGCTTTAAAATTAATGACAGGCTCTTATAGCAACTTATGTCAATCACTGTACCTTTCTTGTCCTACACCTGACTGCCCCCCCTGTAACAAATGCACAGGTTTCAAGCTGGAGAGACTTCATGAAGACTGGGAAGAAGGTAAAGTAGGATCCATTAATTGATTCTTGTTCACAGTTTGTTTGTTTTGCATGATATTTATATCAGTTTATGGACTATCGCTTATTGTTAGATATTGTTTTTTGCAGGCAAAGAAAGGAGAGATAAGACCACCAAAGCTTAAAACAGAAGATCCAAATAAATCATATGTCCAGAGACGAGTTAAAAGAGTCTAGACTTAAATCTCTGTACAGTGAAATATGGAAGTATAACTTCCACTACTAATTGTTGTGGATCTTTTCATTTGGTATGGTTTGCTAGAAACATTCTCAGCTTCAAAAAACCATTAGAATCATGAAAGATCTACTTTTGAGTTATTATGTAAGTAAAATCCTTTGAAGGGCATCTCCATGTGAGAGAGACAATTGCATGTTTTGTTAATGACATTTATTAGGCTGATTCTTTTCAACTCGACATGCCAAAATTTAGGGGAAATGCAGTATGTTCAATTGGAGGTATAAGACAACCAAGCTTTTTTTTCTTGTAGAAAACCACAGTAGCTGAGCTCTTGGCAGTTTGGAAATGACAGCTACACGGGATTAATTGTCTGTAACTTCTAAGCATCACCCAAACACAAACTGTGTATGATAATGCCATTTTTTTAGTGCAACCAACATAATTATTGTCTATGATTTTCAGTCTATATTTTTGCTTGGATCTTGTCTGTGGCAGTATAGAAATGCTGGATGATGGCAATAATAGGCCATTCTATATGGATAAGAAGAAACTCCTACACCTGTGACAATTGTAAATCAGCTGATCTTTAGAGTTGGGATAAGAAGAAACTCCTCTTTGAGACTCTTGTTACACCTGTTATTCTTTATGGATGTGAAGTCTGGGGCCGTAGTATCTCTTGTGAATCCTGGATAAAGATAGAGCAAATACAAAAGAATTTTATGACCTATAATCTCAAAATTAAAGGAAATACGCCCTATCCCATCCTCTTCTTAGAAACAAGCCTCTCCTCCATTGAGAGCATGGCTATGACTAGATACCTAATGTATAAGAACAAGTTAAACAACATGGAAGACAAGTGAAAATATTTTGCAGAATAAAGATACTATTAAAAAAAATGTCAAATCAAAATTTAAGGAAAAAATGTGGTGTGATAAAGAGTTAGAGGAAAAAAAAAATTAAGGTATTATAAAGATGTAATCAACCCTAATTTAGAAGATCAAAATTATCTATCTGTTTTGCCAAGTGTAAAGAAAAAAATAAGCATTGCTAAGATAAGAACAAATTCTCACGAGCTCCATAGTGAAACTGAGCGTTGGTCAATACCTAAAACGCCATGGGATGAAAGAGTGTGTCACCTTTGTGATACTAAGAAGGTTGAAGATGAAAAGCACTTTCTCTTAGATTGTCCAGCCTATACCCATATTAGATCTTATTTTCAAAATATTTATCATACTACCAACCTTCCTAATCTCTTAACTCAACAAAAGTATGGTGATCTTGGAAAGCTTCTCTTAATGCTCTTCGAGCACAGAAACAAAATTCTAAAGAATCACAAGTAATCACTTACCCTCTTAAGATCTGATAGACCAATTAGATCTTAGTGGACGTTAATCATCATCATCATATCAATATTACATTTAATGTGCAGATTTTGCAGGGGAAATGGCGCAATATAAAAATGTTGGATAATGGCAACAATACGCCATTCTATATCAATATTACACTTAACGTGAAGATTTTGCAGGGGAAATGGCTTTGCAGAATGTTGTTTGTTTTGAAAATAACGGGGACTTATTGACACTTAAATAGATTGGAGATTCTCAAATGTACTCTCTCACGTTTTTTGCATTTTTCAGTAGTTGCCTATGCTGTATATACCTTTTAATGAAATGGCAACATATACTCCCATTACATGTTGGCACTCATTTGAGGGTGCATAATGCCTAGTTGATATTATCATTTTTCTCTACATATATTTTTTAATATTAATTATTATTATACAAACCCAAACCAGTGTTAGAGGAAAAACATAATGTATACTAATTATTATACATAAACCAAACCAGTTTTTGCACATCTCCCAAGTATGTATAACGAGTGTTAGTATCCTCTTCGAAGTGCAATGTTAATGCACAACAATTTGGACCTTTTCCATGTTGGATGCCACAATGACATGTCGCTCTTTCAGACAAATTTTGGATACAAAAGTTTTTATTATAATGTGTTTCTGGTTATCATATGCGGCACTAACATTTTGGATACGCAATTTTTTATTATAATGTTTTTTTCTTTTATCATCTGTGCCACATTTTGGATGGAAAAGTTTTGATTATAATTTTTTTCGGTTATTAGCTGTGGAATCCATATTGTAAATTTGCATTTACTCTTATTGCCACGTTGAAAGGATTAGCACAATGTTAATGCACATTAATGCCTGGCACTTTCATTCATTCCCCGGCTTGTTTGCTCTGCAAGGATTTCGTACTTTCTAACGATTTCTCCTGTAGCCATGGCGTCATGGTTTGTCATTACCTTAACGGATAATCTACCAGGCTCGTGGGTAATTCAGATCTGCCATCCTTTCAAGGATACAATGGTTAACTCCTCTACGTTGTCATTGATAAGGATTTCCATGATTTTATCAAGTTGATATATCATAAATGATGAATTTTATTATTGAGAATGATTTTAGCATTATCAATCATTATTAAATGTAAGTAGCTTAGACATATAAAGATAAATATGTATGGTTGGTTTGGTAAAGTATATGATGAACTATGCAAACTTTATCATTATAAAGTGGAGTACAACATACAAAGATTAATGTACCATTATCATTGCAAGTGGAATTGGTGAGCATGGACGTGCAGAAAACATAAACATGTCTAACAATTTGATTGCTTAAGATCTTCCTTGAAAATTTTATTGTATTATGATGTAGTAAAAATGCAAATTCCATGTATACTTTGGAATTGTGGATGGTTAAAATAAACATTACAACGATAAATTTTGGACATTTATTTACAACTAGAGTTCAAATTAAAGGGGTAATTTTTTTATTATAATTAGAGTACTACTTTCTAGGCTTTCAAGGTCATATTTATTTTTTAATGTGTTATTATTATAATTTTTTAAGTATTTGGACTTATTAGGAGAAAAACATTTTCATTTATGCATGTATAAGCAAGGTAGATATTTTTTAATGTGTTATTATTATAATTTTTTAAGTATTTGGACTTATTAGGAGAAAAACATTTTCATTTATGCATGTATAAGCAAGGTAGATATTTTTTAATGTGTTATTATTATAATTTTTTAAGTATTTGGACTTATTAGGAGAAAAACATTTTCATTTATGCATGTATAAGCAAGGTAGATATTTCACATTGGTAAGAAAATTCAATGATTCAATCATCTTTTGAAATGAGCAATATAATAAGATTATGAAAATTTGTTTGCAATATAACTTTTTCAGATTATATATTTTGTCAATGGTTATTAGAGATTATTTCTCTTATCAAGGTTATATTTAATTGAAGATTTTTCATATGGAGTAAGACAACTCATTTGAGCATGACTATACTAACCATAGTTGCACATGTGCTCCTCCTGACATCTTCATCTCTAAAACTCGTTCCAGTTTCCGGAGTTTGGGAATGGGTATGAAACATCCCCAATTGGATGCCAATAGTTTTGGGAACTTGGGAGCTTCAACATCAAGGAAATGGGAGTTTAGGAAAGAGTTTTAGAAATAGAGAGCTTTAAATTAAAATTATATTTTTGTTATTAATAGTACCAATTTTAGATATTATTAAACTAAAATATAAACATTTGTATTCCATTATTACAAACACATAATTTATGACAAATAATTTTATTATATTTATTCAAAATATCATTATAAAACTAAACTAAACCACACCTAAATATTTTTTAAAAAATTATTTAAATACAACTTAATAATATTCACTTTATAGTTGTGGATATGAAAAAGTTTTAATGCATGGATGTTTGCCTTCAAGCCTAGACTAAACATGAAAGTCACATAAAATATCAATACCATGTCCATGGAAAACATTTGGTCTAGTCTCTTGTTATTATCAACCAAACATATCATTTACTTTTATTGTATTTTTATTTTAGAAGAGTAGTACTATTTATCGTTTTCCAATGAAAACAAGAATAATGCTTCAAATTTACAAAGATGTTTGAAGTTTATATATGTAAACTTTAATTTTAAAAAGATGTTAAAATTTTGTATATGTATTTTGTTTCTCATTTTCTAATTGTGTTAAATATATTAAGGTTTCAGTATTGTGCTAAATATATTCATATAATTATTAGTACAAATTAAATTAGTAATTTTGATATTGTAGTTGTTCCTATAGGAGCAACTTTGTCTTGGATTGACCTTTGATTATTGAAATAAAATTTAAAATGTATCATTATCTCTCTATAGATTGTAATCTAATTTTTTTTATATTTTTTTTAATAAATAATATCGTCGCTCCCAACCTAACTTCATGTTTCCTGCAAATTTGGGGGAAACTTGAAACTTATACTCGTTATGAACACTCGTATCCAAGTTCACAACGTTCCCAAGTTCCGGAAATTTGTACAACATAAGTACTAACATTTTATGTTTTACGTGTTTGTAATAACCACCACCTTGTGAATATAGAGTCTATGAAAATAAGTGTTCAACCCTCATTTGAAATGAGCAACACAGTTGTTATATATATCATATCAAGGTTATATTTGTTTCTCAATTAGATGTGTTACTATGACTTAGTGGGTTGTGAGTTATTTCTAAGATGAGTTGCATCTTTAAGATAACATGTAGGCCATGTTACCTACATGTTATGTTGTGACACTAGCATTAAGAATTTGGTAAATGTCAATGATGACTTTTTCATCCTAAAGCAAAGATTTTATGTAGAAAGAAATGAAATGCATTTCTTTGAAGTGAAGCATTTCATGTCCCAAAGGTCTCATAGTGAAGGAATATTGATTCTTTCAAAATTGTTGTTTGAAAAATAAAAGTCTTAAGCATTAGAAAGACACGTTGTTTCAAGGTACTTGCATTATCTTAATGATAAAAAAATTAAGCAATGGAAATATGTGGGAAAAGATTGGCAAGATGATAATGAGACACCTGTGGGATAGTTGATGCATTATGATATTGTGCATTCCTAAAACGTTTCCATGTTATAGCTCTTGAAATTAAGTACACCTACTCTTCCTTCATGTTAAAAATCCATTAAATTAAAAAAAAAAAAATTAAAAATAATGACTTGTAACCACCTATAAGACAATTCGAGAATGAAACATAAATTAGACATGCATAATAAGACGATATCAATTACTAAGGTTTAATATTGTAGCACAAAGTTGGTAGGCATGTTGTTTTTTTTTATTCTGACTCGTTGCATGGATTAATCCTAAAGCAATTGAAAGATAAAATGGATAAAACTTACATCATATGGATAAGTAAAGGTCTACGAGGTGTTACAACAAAGCCACTCCATCTTCCGTCAAGCTTCAAATTTGTTGTTGTGGGATAGTAGATAATTCCATGTCAAACCAACATTTGAATGGACCACTGATGTTAACAAATATCTATAATCCTTTCCACCACTTTCAATAGCTCGAATGAATACAATCTATTCTTAGTTGGTTGGCTAATGATTCCATCGTTTCCTTGAGCTCCTTGTGCACCTTGCTTAGATACACAACTTGAGTTTTATGATTTTTTTCAAAGATCACATAAAGATGGAATGTAGCAATGACTAATGAATTAATAAGAAGTAAAAACCATATGAAGCAAAAAAGCATAGATTAAGGATGATCAGAATTGAGAGAAAAATATCATCGATTAGAGCACCATGGGATGGAGAATTAAGAGTACCAACAATAGTAATCATTATTAACCATTAATTCATTAAAGGGTTACATAAAAAGATTTAATGAAATATTACAAAGTATGTCAACACTTAGTTACCCTGGACCAAACTTGGGATGACCCTAATCTCGGTGTCTTGTGCAAAAAATATTGTAAGTTAAAGTGTAATTCCGATCCGAACATTGCTACAATCTTGTAAACATTTGTTAAGCACCAATTCAAAGGGGTGGATATTGCTTAGGTAATGGAAAATGGGCTTTGTGAATGTTCATAGAGGTTGGTTCCATTGTTTTGGTGGTGTTGTTGAGTCTTGAACCTCATTAAAAATGAGTTTCAAAAAATTCTACCTTTTTTTAAATATGCTTTTATATTGTGGGGCAAGTGTATTTAATAAACACCAGTAATAAAAAGTTTTCCATTACAAACCAAAAGATATGAAATTCTAATAAAAATAATTTAACTAGAAATAAAAAACATTACAATAACAATTCACCTCAGTAAAGGTGAAGCTAAAACCAACTATTAGCATTAAACATCAAGAACAAACTAGCTTCACCTCAATAAAGTCATTGCATTAAATATCTAATAAAGGAAAAAGTAGCTTCACCTCAATAAAGTAATTGCATTAAATATCTAATAAAGGACAAACTAGCTTCATCTCAATAAAGGTGAAGCTAGAGCCAACTATATCTACTCATCGCATTAAACATATAATAAAGGACAAATCAAGGTTAGGTGCTAGAGGCCACCAAATCAACATGCACTTGATCAACATCATTCTTTGATATAGGTCGCCCATCCATTCTGTTGTAGGTCAACATCAGTAGCATTAATGATTCACCTCTGCAAGATTTTTGGTAAGAGTGTTTTTTCTGGACAATCACAAGATGAAGGGGAATGATATGAAATTTTTCTTGACAAAAGATTTCTCATCATCATCTCAACCCAATGTCTCATTTCTATGTTGTTGATAAGATTATGGGTTTGCACACTATCATGGTGAGGCAACAATGGCATTAACTAGTCAAATTCCTAACCACCTTTTTCACTTGTTATTGGATCTAGATATGTCGATCAGTCAGGATCAAAATCTTATCAATGTAAGAAAAATCACCATCGTCTCAACCTAATGTGTCTTTTCTTTCTGGTCTCATTTCTATGTTGTTGGTAAGATTATGGGTTTGGAAACTATCATGGCAAGGCAACGATTGTTGTTGTAACACACCCACGATGGGGGCATAAAATTTGGAAAGCTAGGGAACCAGTTTGACCTCCCGGTCAAGGATCTCCGATTCTGGGGCCAAATGACTCTCCGCGACCTTGATGGTCTCATTCTGTAATTAAACGCAAACCCTTTCGAATTTCGGGTGCAGGTCTAATGGTACTCACGACCTTCCCCTTTTACGCTTGCGAAATCTCTGAGTTTGGGCGCTAGCCCATTTTATGATAAGCCCCTTCCTTGATATGACCTTGGGCGATGGCCTTACATAACCACGCGATTGCGGGCGTGGCCAAGGGTGGCTTGAAACCAAACTACTTTTCACCCCGCAATTCACCTTGAGCCTCCATGTGTCCTTTCTCCAAAACCATGGTCTGGATTATGGTCCACCCTCAACTTTTTAAAGTTCGCGCACCTTCGGTCCTCGCAATGTGATGGGACCGTCGATCTCATGACCTTGACGATACTTCTGAACTGACAACTCAAATCTATCCTTTTCAAATCGACGACTCAGATCTAACCTTTTTGAATCAACCACTTTGTTTAATTTGTGATTCAGGTTTGGGAGTTTCTATTCTCAACCTTTGGTTTCTCCCGTAGTGACAGATCTCCTGCCATGCATCCTCTTCAATCAATGATGTTGATCGCTTCGTGATTCCAGACTTTGGGAGTATCAAGTCTCAACTTTTAATTCCCCTCGAAGTATGCGAATTTCTGCCGCGTGTCCACTTGAATCAGACGATTGAGGCTTACTTCGGGTCTTTACCCAAAATCCACAGATTTATGCCACAACCCCCTTAATCTGTGGCTATGAATTACTTCAGGACTTTACCCAGAGTCCATAGATTTATGCCACGTCTCTTCTGGATCAGATGGTCCAGATTCATTTTGGGTCTTCGGGGTTTGGCAATATCAATTCTCAATTGAAACCCCAGTGTGATTCACCTGGAGCTCACAATCTATTAATGTGTGTCCTTTTAAATCAACAGCCCTTGACTCCTTCAGGACTTAGGCCTTCAGAGATCTCAGATCTCAGTTTTCCTCACTCTCTATTTCTCCCAGAATGGTTTTACCTAGAGTCCACGATCTGATGACATGTGTCCTCCCATAGATCGACGACTCCCAGCTGCTTTGGCCTTTTGGGGCTTCAACGATTTCAAACTCTTCCCATTTGTGTTCTCCCAGAGTGATTCCACCCAGATTTCACGATCTGTCACCACGTGCCCTCTGGATCTGACGATCCATATTTTCTTCGGGTCTTCAGGTTTCAGACCTTTTAATTCTCAAACTTCATTTTCCCTCAAAGTATGCATATTTTTGCCGCGTGTCCCCCTTGAATCGGACGATTGAGAATTTCTTCGGGTCTTTACCTGAAGTCCACAGATTCATGCCACTTGTCCTTCGGATCTGACAGTTGAGATTCACTTCGGCTCTCTGGCTCTCCGGGCTTCGAGAGTTTCAACTCTCAATTGAAACTCATGAAGTGATTTCTCTAGAGTTGTTGATCTGCCGACACATGTCTCCTGACGATCAATGGTCAGGATCTACTTCGGCTATTTCGCCTCCTTCTGGTCCACGAACTTACGGAGTTGTGGATCTTGCACCACTCGTCCTTCTTGATGATGGACAGTCCCAAATCGTTTTGGGACTTCGAGACTTTGGAAAGTCAACCCTCCTGTGAACACACAGTTAAAACTTGTGCAATTTACCTTAGATCAGATGACTATCGTCCCTTGCACTCAGATTCGATGGTTAGGATATGTTCCTTCTTAGCACTTCTCCTATGCTTCCTTGGATGCTGATCTAATGATCCAGGCTTCTCCCCACAACCAATCTGACGGTTGTTGTCGCTCCTCCTCCTAAGCTTCTGACTCCTTCCGACTTGGAAGAGTTTTGTGGATGTTCAAAGGACTTGGCCCTCGTTACTCCTGTGAGCCTAGTTATCTTGGGTCTTGCCTTTTCTCTTGAAAACATTATCTCTTCTGATCTTTGTGATTCCTCAGATCGACGATACCGAAGGACTCCGTTACTCCGCGGATTCCCTAAGGGCTCACAACCATCCCTCTCACAATTGTTCAAGGTCTGGCGGTTGTGATCCGACCAATACTGAGGTATCCGCCAATCGACGGTTCATAGTAATTGCGGGACCCCAACGTGCGTGCTCTTTATCATAGAGCTCAACCTTCACAATCTGGAAAGTACTCGCCCAACTTGGTCGAACCAAATTCGTCGATCTGCCAACTTGACAAGATCAGCGACGTTGGTGGATTGTGGGTCGCAAACTAGCATGTCTATTACTTTCACCTTCGCGCTCCACAATGATTCCCCACCCTCGATCTCTGTTCATAGATTGACGGTTCACAGTTATTACAGGGTTGAACCTCTGCAATCTAGGAAGTGCTCACTCAACTCTAGCCTAATCCTAATCATTGATCTCCCATTCCCAACGAGATCGACGACGTGGGATGATTGCGGGCCGTGAACTAGCATGTACGCTAATTTCACCTTCACACTCCACAATGCTTCCCCGCTGTCAGATTCTTAAGTCATCAGTTATTCAAGTAACTTTGAATATCATATACCTCCTAGATCTGATGATCGGGATGGTTCCTGGGCATCCTCAGATCTAAGGTTCAGAGTTAACTTCGAGACTTTGGGGGTTTTACCTCCCTTACGCTAAACTCGCTCAATTCGCCAAACTCACAAAGTTCGAAGGACTCAAAGGATTAACTCCCATGCTCTTTCCTATATCCAATGGTCACAATAGACAGTGGCTCTTTCCGAACAGATCTCGTCCATTCTTCTTCCAAACAAAGGAACCTTCACTTTCGATACTTCAACCTCGCTACTCTTCCTAATATTTGTTAGCTTTGAAAGGCTCAAGAGATTTGCGCTCTTTCTCCTGAACTTATCACTTAGAGGGGTCTTCTGCACACTCCTTGCGATCCTTCAACAAGTCTAGAACTTAAGGAGTTCTCAGTCTCTGCTCGCCTCGTAGAGAGCCTGTGCATACATGCACTACCTCTCCTGAGCTTAACAGACTCTGTCCTCCAAGAGACTTAGGGAAATTGGGAGTGTCGACGTGTGCCCTTGAAAACTGTGCCCAAGGTCGACGAACTCACAATCCACTTATTTTAACTTAAGCTACCACAGGGCTCAAGAATTTACGTGTACAACTCAAGCCATATCGTACTTTCTTAAGTACATAATTTAAACAATAATAAAGAGATATAGTATAACCATTAAGAAAACATGCACATCTCTAGGTCATTCACAGTATATCTAATTTTATTACACAATTACCACTCAATTTCACAGGGTATGAGAATAATTATCTATTACAAGTTGTATCCAACTAACTGACTATGGGTGTGTTCCTTTCCACCCAGCCATAGGCTCAGAGGCATTCATTATTAGCACTTTGGCCACCCCCATGCCAAGCCATGATATCATTAGGGAATTTACACCATCTCTCAGAGATACTCTCTCTGTCACAGTGACCCTACGAGGTTTATCAGATGCTTTCCTAGCATCAAGCTCGTGTTCGGTCCTTCAAGTCATGTTCTTTGCCCTTCTTTTTGGTTCGCACATCTCATTTACGAGCTTGAGCTCTCATCTGGTGTTTCTTCTCTTGCTGTGTGTCTGTATGTATCTTACCTTCCTTCCTTTGGAAGGTTTCTGACCTGTCATGTTCCTTCTATCAGAAGCAAGATCAAGTCTGCAGGTCTTTTTGGTACTTCGGGCTGACATCCTGTAGCTAGAACATGCTTCCATTCATGGGGGTGGTTAATAATTCAACCACTGGTTCTCTTGTCATTAACTGATTTCTTTCCTCTAGAGATATAATGGCTTGTACTTCAAGGATTCATCCCGAACAGTGAGTTATGGGCAGTTTAACAATAATACATTTACATTGTCCACATGCCTTAGCATGGTAATCCTATTTTATGATTAATTACAAGCTGGGGGAAAGAGGGGTGTTACAATTCCCTCCCCCTTAAAGGAACATTGTCCTCGACGTTCTTTCTAAAAAACACATGTCGTGCCTTTCTTATTCAGTTGTTTTAGAAATCTTGATCCTTCTTTCTCGGACATGTCCTTTTTCAGACCCTTAATCTTGGTCACCATCTTTCAATAATTCTTGGAAAACAAGCACGCTAATAATAGTTTTACGCGAAAACATTACATAAAAATTTCTAGGAAAATTTCAAAATCTTAGCACCATAATTATCTGCGTAGTTTGTGGATTTGTATCCACATGGTTGTCTTGTTATCTAAGATCATTTTTTTTCCTTGACATACTCATTGTGTGCATGATCCCAATCAATAGTTTACAAGAACTATCAAGGTCTCCTCTTCCTTG
>ML837154.1:10663-39923 GCA_009831015.1 Picea engelmannii | reverse complement strand
ATGAATTATTGGCTAAACGATGAATTAAGCCAAAAAGCATAGGAAAAGTCACTTAAGCTAAAGTCAATGGATAAATAGAATGAAAAGGTGTTGAGGGGGAGACTTAATTAATTAATTACTCACCTTAGGAGGAAAAGCGCCTAGCTTAAGTGATGTCAACGAAGAATTAGATTGGGAAGAGTATAAAGGGAGGAATTCGAACCAATTCCTCATTATGCTATGATTTGATGTTGCGAGAGTTTCCAAAGGAGGAGTTGAATCAACCTTCTGTTGTTTTGTGGATTTCTGGAGGAAACCACCACCTTGATCGGTTTCGATGTTGAGAGACACACCCTAGCCTATCGGAGATACCATCCAAGTATTTCACCGTGCTATTCAGGAGTATCCAGTTTGCAGTGATTGCGCAGCTCAGCCAGTGAGGGCGCATGGGTTAGAGAGGGTATTGTGTAGTTGCACGAGACCAAAGATTATCTTGCAGATTCATGCCGACCCAGTTGAGGACTAGCCAGGCGCATCTTTTGAGCCACCAATCATCATATTCTGATGGTGGAATCTCTCAATGCACAGCAAACAGCCGGAAAGTGCGCAGCTCTTGAGGAGGAACATTTGGGGTTCCAAAGGGAGTTTCGAATTAGATCCGAGGAAACCCTTCCGACCCAATACAGCATTGGCCAAGGCACACATTTTGAGATATACAGCAGGAGATTCCGTTGGTGGAATCACTAGGGCGCACTCATAGAGCCCAGGAAGTGCGCAACCCCCCAGGGGATGACATCCAGAGCTTCCGAGGTCCGATCTTCAGTCTGTCAGTCATCAGAAGCAGCCTAGAGGCCAAGGCGCTCAGTTTGGGACAGTTTCCAGGCGATTCTATCGAGTATAGCCACCAGGGCGACTTTTCCAGAGTTTGCAACAGTTGTTGTGAGTTTCCGGAATTGCATCTTTTGTCGATCTATCTATGCATACACAGATCTACCTTCATCTTCTGATCACGGGTATTTTGTATTAGTTGTTTGTATTCCAGCGACGATCCACGAGATCTAGCTGACGATTATTTCTCTTCTTTCAGCATATTATTGTATTTCCTACTTTTTCCCTCATAATACATATGAATGAGATGGTGTTTGTTCCTTATTCTATATGCATCATGTATCCTGCTTAAACATTGATTGAATGAAACACACATGCGAAAATCACCAAGCATGTTAAACAATTAACCCAAACGCATCCAAAAACCCCCAGTGTATCAGAACAGACAGTGGACTTCTCAGTTTAGCACTATTTCCTAGACTAGCCGAGTCAAGAACATTACAAAGTGTGTGGGACAAGTGGCCTATCAATTAGCTTTGCCCGATCCTTCTAAGCTCCATTATGTTTTTCATGTCTCCTGCTTGAAGAAGGCGATTGGAACTAAGTGTCAAACTCAAACCAGCCTTCCCGAGTTGGATGAAGAAGGATCCATCTGGTTGCAACCACAAGTAGTTTTGGACCAGCGTGAGCATCGTCTTCGTCAGTGCACCATCAAGGAAGTGTTTGTCCAGTGGAAAGATACAACTCCAGAAAGGTTGATTTTGAGGGGGAGGGCATGTTAGGGACCTAACCTACTTAACCCCTCAAGTGGGTAGAATAATATATTTCCATGTAATAAAGGTCAATATTAATAAGGCCTAGCAATAAGGAGGAATAAGTCAAATGTAAGAAAACCTAATAGAAGCTTCATCAAGTGCAAGCAAACAGTCTCATGCCAATCATCCTCGCTGAATTCAATGCCTAGCCCCTTGCCTCTATACTATTTTCAACCTAGTTTCACTTCTACATTGTGTTCGGAGCTATGCAAACTCAGTTACGAGTCGACCATGGTACCCGTACTTAGCCTATACTCAAGCGAAACAATAGCCAGACTCCAGGTTTGCATATCAAGTTTGATATTTTTATTATTGTTCCTAAAGCAAGTATTGCAATCCTTTAGATTTCATTAATGCTAGGAAAAAATGAATACTTAGTAGCATATATTATTAATATAAATGCTTATTGTACTTAATTGCAAGATGAACTAACATCTCCTCTAGGAGATATTTCTTGTTCTCGTTCTCAGGCAAGACACCTTGGTAATGCTATAATGAATTACCATGAAATCGATCTGTTCTTATATAAAATGCTATTTGTTAGTAACATTTCTTGTCCGGGGCACAAGAGTATTCAAGTCTGCAAGTCGCAGGAGAAGCGCCTGAGCGCAGCACAGAAAAATCTCGTTTCAAGCTTCCAAGCGAGTAAGCGAGCGAAATTATATTGACGGTGGTCCAAATTCATCCATAGGAGCAGATCGGCAGCCGGCAGAAAATCACGGATAGCAGAGTTGCGCCAAAATTAGCACAAACAGATCGCGTCCGTATTGTATGCAGGGAGGAATAGCAACCGTCCATCTAAAGGACGCGTGGCGCGGGATCCAGTTGCATCAGCTTTTCGGCAGTCGCGAGTTCAAAGGGCGAAGGTTTTATGTCGTTGAACATTTCGAAACCCCGAACCCCGAAAGCGTCGAAAGTCAAGACCGCGATATCACGGAGCATTCTCAGTCGTCCTTCCAAAGGGGACACCTGGCAGCCGATTGAGCCATCTCGGCGTTTCGTCCATCGCGACCCCTAGCCGCAAGGAGCAGCTCCGTCATTTTCCCGATGCACGAGGTGTCGGGAGCGTCCGTGACTCGAGCCCACATATCACCGAGTGAGTTTCAGGACCATCAGATCTCAGAGGGACGCGTGGCACCAGATTGATCCGTCTCGACGTTTCGCTCATCGCGATTTCAAAATGCAGGGATTGGCTCCTTCCCATTCGCGAACGCCGAAAGTGCCTTGGGAATAAGCACATGGTCACAGCCCGTGGTCACTTGGGGAGAGAAAGGAGTTGTGTAAAGAAGGCCAAGGGCGCCGAGTTCAGTTACAGAGGGGATCATCGCGATCTCCAGGCGCCATCGGATCCGATCTCAATACTGTTTCTCGCTTGGAGTAAATGAAGGCAAGAACAGGTGGCTGAAACCTCCTTTCATTCATTAAGTGTGGGGAATGGAGGGTCTGGCAGGCGGTCTGCTTGAAGAGGTCCTGTGCGTCGATTTTTTCAAAGAAACCACGCCGAAGTCCTCGACTAGACAGAGAAGTCTGTGCACGCTAGCCCAGCACTTAATGGCTCAACTACCATCCTTGCAGGAGCCATGCATAGTTAAGGTGGCGCTTGAAGAAAGATATCAATACGAGTTTGATTGAAGGGACACCAAGCTTTGGGTGACTGGACACGCCTCTGAGAGGTGAATTTTCCTGAGTATATAGACTCAGTCTTTATATTTTGTAATCTATCGATGGTTGAGCAAGGCTCCCAGATTGTAAAGTTTTGATGAAGCGTTGGTCGCTCTGGTTAATGTACAAGGCATTTGAGACTTCTTACTTTATGGATGTCAGTTTCTTTTCCATCTCTTTGTTTACTGTGTTAGAACAGCTTGGAATTGGAGGATCCAGTCGAGTTGTAGCTGTTATAGGATGATGTAGGTTGGATCATTGTAACAGTTACACTGTTTCTAATCGGTTCCTGTGACTTTCTTAACGCTGAGCGACTTGGAATTGGGGGATCCAGTCAAGTCACTCCTCAGCTCTTTGAAGCTATGGACCAAGAGGATCTTGGCTCTTGAGTTTTTCACCCCCAAGCTTCCGAAGGCCCGTCGCCCGAGGCAGTCTTGCTCACCCTTCTCACAAGTCTTCCATCTACCACCTCTTAATCCATTCACTGACAAAAGTTGGATCAAGACCTCCTTTGCTATTACATACCAGGCCCGGTTTCCTGAGTTAAAGCTATATTTTCTTGAGTCTTTACCCATCCGATCAACCCATTATAACAATCGTGACATAAAACTAATGGGCGTTGGGCTCTGCTCCTGCAAGCAATCCAGGAGTGACTTATGACGCTAACACTATTATATTGGAAATACTTTTTCTCTTGTTGTTCCTGTTTCGAGCAGGTTATCCTACGTATTCCAGGAAGGTTACCACAGAAAAGCAAGACTTGAAAGGACTCAGAGGGAGTCAAACTTCAGAGGGAGTCAGTGATCAAGAAGAAGCAAGGTTTCGTGACACTTTGCAGGATGCATAGGGGCATGCAGCAGATGGAAGCGTGGTTCGAGGATTCTCTCAGTTAGAGGGAGTTGATGGCAGAATTCGAAAAGAAGGATCTTGTAGGCTTCATGTCGAGTTGTAGCCCTTTGTGCCAAGTTGTAGGCCTTCGTGTCGAGTTGTAGGCTTTGTGCCAAGTTGTAGGCCTTGTGTCGAGTTGTAGGCTTCGTGCTGAGTTGTAGGCCTTTGTGTCGAGTTGTAGGCTTCGTGTCGAGTTGTAAGCCTTGTCCCGAGTTGTAGGCTTCATGCCAAGTTGTAGGCTTCATGTCGAGTTGTAGGCCTTTGTGTCGAGTTGTAGGCTTCATGCCGATTTGTAGGCCTTGTGTGGAGTTGTAGGCTCCAGACCCGAGTTGTAGGCTTTATGCCGAGTTGTAGGCTACTCCAGTGAGATGGTCTGGTATGCCAAGTTGTTGCTACACCAGTGAGACAGTCTAGTATGCTAGTGGCATAATCAAGAACCTGTATGGCTGTGATGGTGTTGCTCGTAATATGATCTGGATGATCATGAGATAGCCTGTGTAGCTCTGGTGATGCTACCAGTTTGCAAGACCACGTAGGTCTTGCCCATGCCATGTGAGATGGATGGATAATGATGATAGTAATAATGATACTCACGACATGGGTGTAGCCATGGGTGAGCACGTCATGCGGGTCTAGCCCATGACGATGATGGTGACACACTACGAGGAGTAGATCTAGTGTTCTCTAGCAGGTTGTGGCCCCTAGACGAGATTGACATGTCCACATGAGTGTAGTCATGTGTGACGTAATGATGCTAACAGTAGCATGGTCTGCATAACCGTGACGAGAGGATCATGGCATAGAGAGTAAGGCTATGAAGACCAGAAGGGAACATCATGGTTAAATAACTCCCTAGCTGTAATGTCCCCACTTTGGGACATCATCACAGTGCAGAGGTTTATGATGACCAGAGTAGCCAGATGGATGCTATAGCGAGTACAGGGAGTATTGAGAGGCATTGTGGGGTCCAGATTGCATTACTCATCCTATTTCATCATTATGAGTCATTCCACACAGATTGACTTTGGTTTCGTGGCATTCCGATGATTTCCAGGGTTTTGAGTATTTTTGGCTATAAATCAATAAAATTCACTGAAGAGATCATTTTGGGCACTATACTTGGAGGAACCTCTCAGTGTAATAGCTCATTGGAATCGGGAGGAACAACACTACAGGATAGGATGACGAGAAGTGACTTTCAGTGGCCAGAGAGGCCACAAGGAGAGATAAGGTGTATTTCAGAGGTAAAAAGGTTAATTAATTAATTAAAGTGATTTAATTAATTAATTAAATATTAATAAAATGAAAGTCACTTTGGAGGGACAAGGAGAGCAAAAAGTATAAAGGAAAGGCAAGGGCCTCTACTCTCTCATTCATGTATGACTATCTTTTGATATCTGGCTTCTAGCTAGTGAGCCCAGCATTGAGGGTTTTGAGGGTTTTGACTTAACAAACCCTAGAGGACGATTCGGTGGTGAAAGATTCCACCTAGCTTGTCCCAAGCTTGGTCTCGGAGATGCAATACTCTCCCACACCATTCTAGTTCCAGATCTACTCAATGCAGGAGGATTCTACACCAGCCACAGGCACAAGAAGAGAAGGAGGGCGCACCATTGGGGTTTCCAGCAAGGGGGGCGCACCATTTATTGAAGGAAGGTTCGTTGCAGGGGTTTGAGGGATCCCTTGGATATTTGAGCACTTGGGTTTTACTTGCAGGGCCTTGGCCATGATTTTCTAGTGCCTCTTGAGAGAGTTCTATGGTACAGATTATTTCCTAGAGCATTGGGACGAATTGGAGAGAAGGAGGACATTTTGGAGATTCAGATCTATTCAGTTTGGAGGGGTTATACTTCAGATCTGACCCTGAGACTTCACATAGTGACTTGCAGTGTCCCGATCTATCTTTCTAGCAATTTCAGGGCATTTGGAGCCTCCTTCATCAGAGCCGAAATTGTAGGGTTTGGCAGTTTCATGAGGGCGAAGCACAATTGGAGGATTTAGCATTTAGAGGAGTTTCCCTTGGTATTTTGGTTTGAGATTTCATGAGGGGTTTCCACTCATCCCGATCTACAGTTCGGCATCTTCAACGTAGCATTTGGAGGTCTTTGACAGTAGGGCCAAAATTGTAGGGTTTGACAGTTTCAGCGGGGCGTGACATCTTCCAGCTTGGGGGTTGACACTTCATACGGCCCAGATCTTTCGGGTATTGGTATTCTTGGTATATTCAGCCTTTGGAGGCTTATTGTAGTCTTCTTTTGGATCATTTTCTAGTAGATTCTATCTTCTTATTTGGAGCCATCTGTTGAGCATTCCAGATCGGCCTTCCCATTGTAGCAGGTTCCTCTATTCATGAATAAAAGCAGATTTTAGATGTTTTGGCTTGTCTATCATATTGGATATGGTTGAGGTATGTTCCATGATTATATCTTCTTGTTTATAGCTACATACACATATATAAACACATCAGTAAAACCCTAAGCGTACTATAAGCAAAGTGTTTGACAAAATACCACAACCAGAAAAGTTTTAAAAAGATACCAAAACAGTGATGTTCCTGGCATAATGGTTTGGGAACATTATAGTGGTATCAGAGCTTAAAGTCCTGCCAACCAGTGGGGATTAGCAGAGTTACAATGAATATGGATATTGTTAATAGGATTGAGGAGTGTGTGAAGGAATATGAAACCATCAATAATTCCAGGGGTCTATTAACATTCCAATGGTTCCTGTCCTACAAAAATCCTAGTTGGAGCAAAAAGAAGATTGCAGGTTGGGTCAAGGTAAGGGAGGAAATCGGAATGGTCAGAGAGGCCTTTCGGAGGACCCCCACGCCCATTAGAAACCCCACACCCAATAGGAGCACGCAGCTTTGCTACAATTGCAAGGTGCCTTGGGAACCAGATCATAGGTGTAGGGGTAAGGGTAAGAAGCATATTATTGAGGTGCACTATGACAGTGAGGATGAGGCATGTGAGGATGGATCGATTGAGGATTATCTAGAGCAGTCCAATGATGAGAGTGGCTCTGGCACAGGGACGAGTGTTAGTGACTCTTACACAGAAGATGATGATTCTAGCACGCTTTAGGAGGATAGTGACCCCTGTATAGTGGATAGCCAGTCGAATGGGCAAGACAATAGCACCAGTGTCTCAGCAGACATATCACATACCATTGATGACCTTATGCCTCAGCAAAGTGGTGACACTAGTGAGGACTCACACATGTTAGCACCTACAGATAACCAGCCTCCTATGGTGGTCGTGACACATCTGTTGTCTTTACAGACATCCATGATAGCCACATCACAAGAGGATATCAGTGGCATGTCAGATATGATAGAGGAGCCTTGTGTGAGGGATGCACACCATGGACGCATGGATCCACAGATCCAGGAGGAGACACAGGACGTGCAGATAGTTGATCCTACACTTACAGATCAGCATGAGGAGATTGAGTCACCACTTTTGGAGACTCCATTAGTTGAGCAGACCGTGGAGACTGACAGGTTTATGGAGCACTTACTCCCAGGATCGGCTTGCGGTGATGAGGATGCACTCCTTATTAGTTAGGATGACCCTAGCACGTGTCTGAACACATCTATATGAGATCCAGGCACAGATGATTGCAGCAGGGTGAGTGCACAGGAGGATACAGCTACTCATATAGGATACGATGTGATTCAGATGGAGATAGCATCTAGTGATGGGGTGCAGTGGCATACAGGAGGACCCAACAGCATGGTAGACAGTGGGTCGTTCAGCACGTTATCTTATGTAGAGGATGTTTTGGGGGATTCCAGAGTTGACACTAGCAATGAGGGGTATGAGGTGGCACCTCAGCATGACTGTGATCAGGAGTCACACCACTTGACAGGACGGTTGAGAGTCAGGGAGGATATGATCATGGCATCCACCAAGCGCATTGATGACATGCATGCATTGATGGCCGATTGTTGTTGGACGGCATCAATGGCACATGATAGTTCAGATGAGGCATTTTCCATAGATGACTTTCCTACTCTCTTAGAGAAAATGTCTGTGATGAGGTCCGACTTCCAGCAGTTGTTGACAGACAGGGACTACCTACTGGGGATTGGCAAGACGTATCACCGAGCCTTGAGGGAGCAGGAGTTGGAGATGGACCGACTCACTCAGGAGTTGGAGAGCACTTGAGGATTCTTGAGAGGCACACAAACAGCCCTTCAAGAATCAGAGTCCAGATCAGAGGAGCTCCTTGATGAGATTCGTCAGAGATCCACTTCACCTATCTTGGTGGACACCCAGATACATCATTCAGTCACATCACTAGAGGATGTTGGTGGTCTGGCAGAGGAGCACCAGTCGATGGAGGAGCCTGAGGTGTGCACAGGATCACTGATGAGTATGAGGAGTTACGGTCTTAGGGCACATGAGAGGATCTTTGAGAGAGTCAGGAATTCAACTACACATGGGGGCTCCAGAGCCAGGGGCAGTTTTGATGATACTTCCATTTGTGTCCCGAGAGGGATTGACCTTCATGTAGAGGTTGACCTAGTAGTACACCCAAGATCCATGATGTTGCAGGGGTATACAAGGGACTACTTGAGTATGCAGGAGCATACAATGGTGAATGATGACTCACAGAGACATGCAAAGGTTTACAGTGAGATCCAGAGGGGTGTATTGACATACAGGGAGGAGACACACTTCGGGGAGCATGTAGATGCCTCTCCTTTGCAGCAGCCCATAGCTATAAGAGATCACCATCGCAGTATCAGCAGTTGCATGGAAGATGTTATCACCATAACAATTTTCAAATGGTATCCAAGTGTCGGAATTTTAGCGAAAGGCTGTGTCGCTAAGGAGATATGATAATTTAGAGGACCAGGCTATATCTGGCAGCGTATGGACAAATATGGCGAAAGTATAAAGGGTGAGACTCAGCGAACCGTCGATCTTGAAAATGGCCCGGATCAACGGCCAAAGCACATATTGGGGATCGAAATAGCACGAAGGTTAAACAATCGAGGGCGGGCCGGGGAAAACAGTCATGGTTTAAGTCGTGGACGTGTGGCGCCCTCTAAGACACATCGGGGTGAAAAGCGGTTCGCCTAAAACCATCTTCTCCAACCCCCAATGCCAAAGCTGTTGGGTAAATGTCGACCGTAGATCTTAAAACAGCCCGGATCAACGGCTGAAACCCATATCGGCGATTGGAGTAGCACGAAGATTAATGAATCAAGGCCGGGTCGGGGAAAACCACCGTGGTTTAAATCGTGGACGTGTGGCGCACTCAAAGGCACATCGGGGCGAAAAGCGGTTCGCCTAAAACCGTTTTCTCCAACCCCCGATGTAAATAGATACCTGTAAAAGGGACCTCTCGGCATTATTTTATGATAAATTGAAACATTCAAACATTCGGGAACTTGGCGCAAAGCATCCATTTGAAATTCAAGCTCAGAACTGAACAAGATTCATGTTTCTCTCGCCGCTTAACAGGTATTTTTTCCATGACAACTAATACTGTTGTCTTATCCGTAAATGAGCAAGACATCTCCTCCAAAGAAGAAGCCCTAATTGATAGAGACTCCGACATTTTCAACACAGAGATCAAATTTCTGTGTCCAGATCAAATTTGTTGGACAATGTTGGAACATGCCTACCTTTCCTCGAAGCGGCTCAAGCCTCCATCACCCCTTACGTCATAGAAGTAGTCTTTCCTTTCCCTGAATTTGTATGTTGGTGTGCAGTACGATATTCTCAGGAAGAAAGAGTCATTTTGAATAAATTAGGGTCAGAGGTTTTATGTGAAATAGACAGTCCATCGCTCTGGCACACCCTCAGTATACCTGAGTCTTCATCCACAGTGTCAGAGCCCTTCGAGGAACAAAAAATGATCACAATTTATAGAGAATGCCCAGCAGAAGTAAAAACTCGGATTCTGCAAACCATTGTCAAACCCGAGCACCATTCAGAGAGTCTGTCCTTACCTGCCAGCGTAAACGTCATGATCATCGAAGTCCAGTGGGCTTGTTCTCTGTTAAGTCAAATTTTAGGATTGGACAATGACAAGTTTGTGGTAGAAGTCGTGTTAGGTTTCCTGTTGACTTTCATTATGTCAGAGTCTGGTCAGTCCGTCTGTGTCAGTTTTGATAAATTCATTATTGAAAATATGCATCAACAGTTGGTGAATTTCAATTCATTAAGACATTTCAGATATTACACCCATTTGTTGAGGGTATTCCTGGAATCCAACAAAACTGAATTTCCCGAGACTGCATTCATTTCAACTGAATGTAAAAGGATCACCATGCTTATCTTCATCAATAAGATTATGTCCCGGGTGTACATTCTTATCTTCGGTTCAGACTTGCCAAGGGTCCTAGAAGAAATGAAAAGTTGTTTACAACCAAATCCAGAGAGCAGGATAGGTGACCGGATGTTGTTCATATAGTCCACGACAATTTGGGTATATGGCTACTAGGAAGGACCACATCTTTTACCAGTCTTTCTGACCCCTAGAATCTTTGCTTTGGAGTTCATAACACAGAGGATCATCTCAAAAAATGAGCACTTTTTGAAAGCACACAAGGCTTCTAATCTAAAATTTCCTTTCATAGTAGGTCCCTTAATGGTGAAGAACAAGTCCTGTTTGCCTCAGATTCAATCCAAACTCAGTGAATTTGGGTTCACACAGTTGCAAGGAAGAAAATACAACCCGCACCAGATCATATCAAAGAGGAGATTGGCAAGCAGACAAGCTCCCTATGAACACAAGCATGTCGAAGGATTCGATAAGTTGGCCAATCTAGAAACCTGTGTAGATATGGAGGTCACTATGCAGCATGATCTAACAAAACAAACGGAACCAACTTCCCAGCAAAGCCCAGCACAGAAACCTTCTCCTAGATTGATTGTGAAAGTTCCTAAAATGAGCGTCTACAATAAGAGGAGCAGTTCAGAGGCCCTGGGCGCCAGTAGCCAGCAAGATATTCTCAAGAAAATGAAAATCACATCATCCTCTCAAATAGTCGACCTGGAAGAAGAAGATGAACCCAAGGAGAAAACATGCATGGACATGGTAGAAGGTGTAACCAAGAACGAAGAAGCAGGTACGGAAAGCAAGACACAAACTGAAAGCAGTACAAAGGTTTTTAGCAGCAGGAAACACATATTTAGCCAGACACCTAAGGCAGTTTATCAGTCCAGGGAAGATTTAATGAACCAGTACGTTGTGAAGGGAAGTATGGCCAACAGTGAAATAAGAGACCTTTTGCCTGAAGTGGAAAAGACTTCCCAGTTTAAGGCTTCCTTACTCTCAATCAGAGATGTGGAAAAGAAAACATTTAACATAACAGTGGTTGATGATGATAAGGTATCTGAGATCAAAATGCACTATGAAAATATTGGTGCCCTTGACAAAGTAAAGTTCCACAGAAATGTCAGCGATATGCTATATTCTGATTATCTGAGTTTGGGTTTGAGGGTCGCAAGATTGACAACACATGCACTCAAACTAGATGAAATTGAAACAGAAAAAGGCATCCAGCAAAGCCTGGATGACATAGGTCAAAAGGCTAGAGTCTCGAGGTCCTCAAGGGGTGAAAGCTTCTCTGGACGAAAAGGATAAGATGATCCAAAGCTTAAAGAAAAGACTGAAGATGTCACCTACAGACCATCCACAAACAGCAGAACCGACTGCTTTGGAACAAGAGAAAGAGACAATCAGACAAGAGGCACTCAATTACAAAGCTAAAGTGTTGCAGTTGGAAAAAGAGAAAGAAAATTGGTCACAAGCACAGGCAACAACATCAGATGTGGCTATCATTGTACCTACTAATACAGAGGTTGGATCTAGCATTGAAGGGTTGGTCCAAGCTATGTCCCAGGTAAGCATCAAAACGGGGGAGATCAAAGGTCTTAACAAAGTTATAGAAAAGTTGAAACAAGAGATGAAGGTGAAGGATGAGAAGATGGTTCAACTTGACAGAGATCATTAAGATTTGCAAGAGAGAGTGAGCAAAATGAAAACCAGGCTAAAGGGCAAAACATTATTGCAAGGAGCCAAACATGTCATATGGGATGTTATTGCTACAGAAGCTGCTAAATTCAGGGTTTACCTAAATTTTATAAATGTCAAAGACAGTGTGGCTGCTACAGCTCGGAGCAGGTGTGATGTTGTTAATGAAGTGTTAGCCAAGAAGCCCTCAAAATGGGCCCAAAATGCTATTGACTTGCTAAATTTTGTGCCAACTGTCGATCTTCAAAGTTCAAACTATCGAGGTAAAAGACAGGACTGCATTGATCATTTCAGCTAGGAAAATCATCACCAAGCATAACCTGCTCAGATCGGTCCAAAACAAAGCTATGCAAATGGAGCACAGCATACAGGAATTTAAAGATGCATTTGAAGAATTGTATATCAAAGGCCTCCCATCGTTTTGGAATGGCAGAGGTTCATTATACAATCAAGAAGATTACAATACTCTCCTCATGCAATGCAAAATGTACCATTCTAAATTTGAAGCTATAGAAGAAAGCATGAAAGGCCCAAGTCTGGTAGAATATTTGGCTACGGACTTCGAAATTTTGAATAAGTTCAAAATAGTGAAAGTCGGCATGCCAACTATGTCCTATGCCACATGCATTGACTTGGAGATTTTGATTAAAAAGATGATGGATTGCGGAATCCCCTCTGATTCGCAATGGAAGGAAATGGTGCGGCTGGGTAAGACAAAGTGTAATATCGCTGGAGCCAGTCAGTGATCCCCAAATGTCATGAGATTTGCAGATCCGACAGAAGACCAGAGCGAGACAGATGGCGTGAAAGAAATCAAACAGACAAAGAAATTTCCCATAATTTTGGAAGCGTTTTATTTTGTCAATCATTGTAAATCGTTTCGTATACCGAAACTGTCAGTCGAAACTGTTTTGGAAGTTGAAACGCTTCAGTTTTAGTTATTTTGATCAAGTTGTATAAGTAGTAGGTTACTTGAATGAATTAATGTTGGTAGAAGTGCAAGAGCACCTTTTGGTTGTATCAAACTCTATTTGTAAATTTTCTGAATCTGAATTGCATATAAATGCAAGAGATTTTGAAGTCTCGATGAAAAGATTCTAACGAGTGGTGATAAGAGCTTTGTTTCCTTTCATCGTATGTATTTCCTGTGGCCTATTACTTCATTTACATTTTCTTCCGTTTAAATTGGAGACTTAAAGGCCCAGAATTCATCTTGTGATGCTCTTGGCTTAAGCAATTTAAACTGTGTCATTGTCTTCATAACTTATTCAGAATTCATTTCAGTAATGCTTTGATGCAGTTATTTGTTTTCTTTATCTTCCTACACTCTATTTAAATTTAAGCATAACTCAGATTCATCGCCTCATTTAGCCTTTGTCCTCTAGAGAGTTCTATCAGTCGATGCATTGTTTTCATTCACTTTCAGAATTTTGACTCCATAGCCCTGTGTGTTCCTCCCTTTCCTTGCCAGCAACTTTATTTAAAAACCCCAAAACAAACCAAATCTAGCCACCAATTCCCAAAGAAACATCAAGCGACACGAGACAGCCCTCTTTGTGTTGAGCAAGCTAGTGCCTCAGCTCTAAAGCTGGTTGAAATAGTTACCTCCGTCAATTTGTCTATTCAGCCGGACAAAATTTACAGAGTGCTAACATTCTGGCACCGTTGCTGAGGATGAAATTGGAAAATCTTCCCTGGGAAAACGACTTAAAACTCTAGTTTGATTCCTAAGGGTGACAGTGGATCAAATACCTTATTGGCTGAGATTATTTTTACCCTGGCAACTCCGTGACTCGGTGACCAGTGGCACCACACCTTGTGAGATAGAAATCCTGGCTCCTAAGAAAGTCCACACCAGGAGAAATCCAGACCCAGAAGCTGCAATCCCTGTCTAACCCTGAGAAGCTTGTATGCAGAAGAAAAGAAAGGCCTGTGACCCCAGTGTTGCGCCCAGACCGATATCTGTCCTTGCCTAGGGACAGATTGACTAGCATCGAAGACCTTCTATTCGACGTGAAATTTGAACAATCCTTATTCAGAACTAACTCTGAATATTGTCTAAACGAGACTATGTTTGACGAAAAGAGGTTCCAAGATCTAGTTTTAGCTGCATCTGTCAAGCCTGTAGTGACCCTTGCTCAGAACCAACGTCCACTCCGACCCCTCACAACAGCTATGGCAACAAGAATTGCTCCCCTCATACTACCCGCTCAACTACATGACCTGCATCAAAAAGACTGCAATCTAAGGATTAAACTATATGATGTCGAAGGTAACATATCAGCCCAAAAACATCTATACTGGTTTAATGATTTCATAGACTTGGAAGAAGTGGACTATGAAGATGTGAAGATGAGGTTGTTTTCACAAAGCCTTGCGGAAGATGTGAGGAAGTGGTTCAGAGCCCTTCCAACAGGGAGTATCGTAGATTTCGAAGCCTTTGAGACAAGCTTCCTTTCAAAATGGGGGATAAGAAAAATCCCCTTCAGTTGTTGACCTAGTATAACAATATGAAGAGATCACCTGATGAGACGGTACAGGAGTTTTCAGCCAGATTCATGAAGGTGTATAATGTTATTCCTGATGAAGTAAACCCCCCCCCCCCAAGGCAGCTCAGCTCAAATATGTCGATTCTTTTGAAAGTAACTTCGCTTTATTATTAAGAGAACGAAGATCTACCACATTGGACGATATGACGACTGATGCTATAGAGGTAGAAGTGAACCTGATGGCTTCCGGGAAGATGAAAACTAATGTTGGCACAGACACAAACAGAACTCAAGACAAAGCACAGCCTTCGACATCTCAAACATCAAAGGAAAGATTCGAAGCGATGATGAGAAACATGGAGCGAATGATGGAAAGGATGGCCCTAGGAAATAGGCCTAACCCTAGAGAACAGGCTAATGGTCCACCCAGAAATTCGAGAAGACCAACCATTCCACAGATTAGGCCAAGAAATCAGGGAAAACAGGACAATCAAGCAGATCTAGCGAATCTGGGAAACCAGAAAAATCAAGGAAACCAAGGGAATCAAGGGGAACAACAAATCAGGCCTCCCTTCCAAAATAACTATGTAAAGGAGGGTTATGATGGATATTTCGAGGATAACATCAACTGTTGTGATGATAAAGAGATAGAGGTATTTTTGACCAAAGAAGAACATGACCAGTTCATGGACGCAAGTGAGATCTTTCTACAAGATGAAGAAGAAAAGGTATCAGTAGAAAAATAAGATTATGATACCGGATTGCAAAACGCCATCATGCAATTCCAAAGGCAATATAACCTCTATAACCAAAAAGTACCCCCAAACCCTCCCAAGGGGAATCCCTCCAAAGAAGCTCAGAACAATGTACCTTCTTCTAGTCAGACCAAAAAAGATTTTGTTGCAAAAGATTCAGCTGCAAAAGATTCAGCTGCAAAGGACTCCACTGTGAAAGATTTTGTTGCAAAGGATACTGCAGAAAAGGGGAAACAGAAAGAAGAACCTCAGAAGAAAATATTGACAAGAAGATAAATGGTCACCAAAGAGGTAGAAAAGACTCCATCATCTTTCGATTTCGAAAGTGAGATGGCCAAGATAAAAATTTCGGTACCATTTAATGAATTGATCAAGAACAGCAAATACAAAAATCAGATCATCAAGATGCTTAAAATGGGACAGACCTCTGATACCCTAAACATACAAGATGATCACCCAGCTATCCTATTTGGCCAAGAGTAGAAGAAAGCGGTGAAAATGAAGAAGTCCCTCCTTTTTATGTCAGCTTGAAAATCCATGACATGATTCTGCACAACACTATGCTGGATTCTGGAGCATCACACAACCTGATGCCAAAAGTGGTCATGGACCAATTAGGTCTCGAGTTCACAAGACCTTACTAAGACCTGTTCTTCTTCAATTGAAGAAAGGTAAAATGCCTTGGCATGATCAAAGACATGGTGGTTTCTTTGGCACAAATGCCAGCAAAGAATATGGTGATGGACGTAGTCGTCGCTGATATCCCTCCAAAATTTGGTATGTTGTTGTCCAGATCATGGGCTGCAAAATTAAAAGGAACTCTCCAGATGGACATGTCTTATGCTACTATTCTTGTCTTTGGTCAGGACAAAAGATTGTACACGGAGGTTTTGCTTAAATATATGGTCAGCAATAAATCATAGCCTAGCAATCATCCTATCTATTCAGTGGAGACTGAATTAGGATCTTCCATCTTCTTCAATGACCTGTGCTCCGAAGAAGAAGAAACAGAAGTCGTTTTAGCTGACAAAGATGAGCTTAAGGGGGGAATGGAGGAACTTTCAGAGCAACAAAATGATGCAGAGGACCAGTTATGGAAGATGAATTTCGATGGAGCTGCCTGTAAAAAAGGAGTTGGAGCTGGCGTATGGATCAACCACCCCAAAGGAGACGCAAAATTGTGTTCCTACAAACTTGTTTTTGAATGCACTAATAACATGGCCGAATATGAAGCGTTGATATTGGGATTGAAAGTTTTAGAAGAGCTAGGTGCCAAAAGAATTGTTGTACATGGAGATTCTGAGCTAATTATAAATCAAATCAAAGGCATCTACCAAGCAAAACAGCCCAGATTGAGGGCTTATAGGAATCTCGTACTAGAACTCCTTGAAAAATTTGAAGAATGCAATCTCTTGGCAATTCCAAGAGAGCATAATCAAATTGTTGATGCTCTGGCCACTTCAGCAGCAGTTTTTAGAGTCCCAATTTTCCCTGAGAAAAGCTACAAGGTGGAGGTGAAGTACAGGCCAGCAGTGTCGGACAATATGAAGCACTGGCAGGTCTTCGAAAATGACAAACAGATAGAAAGCTTCCTCAAAATGGAGAACAAATTAGAGAATTTGAACATTGATGATGAATATTGTGATGATGAGGTGGATGTTGCCGCTTTCACAAAAGAAGGGTATTTTGACAATCAGATCATTGGCCGAGATATCGTTCAGCTAAAGAGTAATATCATCCCCAAAGGCCTGGTACCATTAGAGAAACTTTTTGATAACAATGATGTAGCCAGAAGTCCGAAGATCACAGTGAATGAAGGGACATGGAAGATTACAATATTGGGACTCTAGAGGATCCAAAGACCGTGAAGTTGTCCAGGAAGCTCAACCCTGAATTCAAAGAGAGGTATGTCAAATTAATGAAAGAATTCCCCGACGTTTTTGCTTGGAGCTATGATGATCTAAAATTCTATGATACCAGTATAATCCAGCATGTTATCCCAATTAAAGAAGATCACAAGCCATTCAAACAGAAATTAAGAAGAATAAACCCTCTGTTGTTACCATTGATAGAAAAGGAAGTAAAGAAACTGTTTGAAGCAAAAATCATAGTGTCCCTGAGGTTTTCCAAATGGGTGGCAAATCTGGTACCAGTCCAGAAAAAGAGTGGAGAAATTAGGCTGTGTGTAGACTTCAGGAATCTAAATAAGGTGTCTCTAAAGGACAACTATCCATTGCCTAAAATGGATCACATTCTACAGAAGGTAGTGGGCTCCCAAAGGATGTCGATGCTAGATGGTTTCTCTGGATATAATCAGATTATGGTGCACCCTGATGACCAGGAAAAGACTGCATTTACTACACCATGGGGAACGTTTATGTATGCAAAAATGCCTTTTGGGCTTATGAATGCAGGGGCGACATTTCAAAGAGCTATGGATATAGCTTTCGCTGACGAAAAGGATAAATTTATTGTTATCTACCTTGATGACACTACCGTGTATTCTGCCTCAGATGAAGAACACCTCAAGCATCTCAGAAGGGCGTTCAAAAATGCAGAAAATTTGGCATATCACTAAATCCAAAAAAGTCAAATTTTGCCATGGAAGAAAGGAAGCTCTTAGGACACATTATTTCGAAGGAAGGGATAAAGGTGGACCCCAACAGGGTTGAAGGTATATTGAAAATAGGCATACCCAGAAGCAAAAAAGAAGTACAATCTTTCCTAGGGAAAGTAAACTTTCTGAGAAGGTTTATCTCGAATTTAGCCGAAATCATAAAACACATCACCAACATGCTAAAAAAGGGAAATGAAATAAAATGGATTCCTGAAGCAAGAAAGTCCTTTGAAGACATCAAGGTGGCATTGACAAAGGCTCCTGTATTGGCCAGCCCAAATTTTGAGAAAGATTTCATATTGTTCTCATTTGTCTCGAAACACACAATTGCAAGTGTATTACTCCAGAAAGACGATCAAAGTTTCGAGAAACCCATAGCATACTACAGTAAAACATTGAGAGATGCTCCTTTAAAATATGATATCATGGAGAAGCAAGCGTATGCTTTGGTCAAAGCACTGAAAGAATTCAGGGTTTATATCCTACATTCACATACCACAGCTTATGTTCCCAACAGCTAAGTGAAGGACATCTTAACACAACCCGATCCTGAAGAGAAGAGGGGAAAATGGATTGCAGTACTGTTAGAATACGATCTTGAAATCAAGCCCACGAAGTTGATCAAAGGAAAGGGACTTGCTAGACTGATGGCACAAACAAACTGCGAACTCTTGGGAATAAATTTCATTGCAGATCTGTCGGACCTTGCGGTAGAGGAAGAAAGGGCGACTCCACAAATATATTAGAAGTTTCTCGACTCTGCATGGTATGTAGATATCATTTTTGTGTTGAAAAATCTGCAGGCTCCTCCTGAGTATAGTAAAACAAAGGCTAGATTTCTAAAACTCAAGGCAGCAAAATTTTGTATAGTAAATGAATTGTTGTACTGGAAAGATCCAGGGGGAATTTTATTGAGTTGTTTGACAGAAGATGAAGCAGAGAGAACCATCAAAGAGTTCCACAAAGGTGAATGCGGAGGTCATCATTATTGGAAGACGACTATGCACAAAATTTTGAGAGCTGGTTTTTATTGGCCTAGCATTTTTCCTGATGTTTATAAAGAAGTTTCAAAGTGCCATGAATGTCAAATCTTCGATGGAAAAGGAAAATTGCAGTCTCTGCCGCTAAAACCCATTTCCGTAGAAGCTCCTTTCAGACAATGGGGCCTAGATTTTATAGGGGAGATACATCCACAGTCCTCGGCTCAACACAAATGGATCCTGACTGCAACAGATTATTTTACTAAGTGGATCAAGGTCGTTCCTGCCAGACAGGCTACAGACGATGTTATCATTCGGTTCCTAGAAGACAATATCCTATCCAAATTCGGATGCCCGATCAAGATTATAACAGACAATGCAGCGGCCTTTAAGTCTAAAAAATTGGAAAAATTCTACAATGATTACAACATTACTCTTGGTCATTCCACGTCATATTATCCTCAAGGGTACGGATTGGTTGAGTCTTCAAATAAAAGCTTAGTCAAAATCATCAAAAAATTGTTGCAAGAGAACAAAAAGGCGTGGCACAAAAAACTCATTCATGCGCTATGGGCTGACAGGATATCCCCAAAAAGAACTATTGCCACATCTCCTTTCCAAATCGTTTATGGTACAGAGGCTATTTTGCCTACTACATTGGGATTGCCAGTGATGAAGTTGTTGCAGGAGCAAGAAGCAGAAACAAATGCCAGTCGGAGGAGAGATGATGAGCTCATCAACATACAACAGACCAGAGAAAAAGCCTTCAATAACGCTCAGATTCGTCAAGACAAGATCAAAGAAGCTTTCGATAGACATACCAAGGTAAATGACTTTAAACTAGGAGACTGGGTACTAAAATGGGACGCCAGAAACGAAGATAAAGGTAAACATGGAAAATTTGATGACCTGTGGCTGGGTTCATTCAAAGTCTCAGCTTACCATGGGAGCAACGCCTATTTGTTGGAAGAAAATAATGGAGAACTCGCCAGAGGAGGGCCTGTGAATGGCAGGTTCCTCAAGCATTACATTGTTTGAAAAAGCATCACCCCACCATTCATTGTATATAATCGTTCTACTTTTTCCTTTACGCATGAAAGATTGAAATAAAGGCAGCGTAGTTGAAGCTCGAGGTGAAGACCCTGAGCTATGTTGGGTAGATTGTAAGTTTTCGAATAAAAATCAGCAGATTCATATCGCATTGATAAATCACAGCCCAATGGGAAGGCACTTAGTCTACAGTTCTTTGCTACCTCACAGGGAGGATATCATCCCCATGAGGAGCCAATGTTATCACCATAACAATTTTCAAATGGTATCCAAGTGTCAGAATTTTAGCGAAAGGCTGTGTCGCTAAGGAGATATGATAATTTAGAGGACCAGGCTATATCTGGCGGCGTATGGACAAATATGGTGAAAGTATAAACGGTGAGACTCAGCGAACCGTCGATCTTGAAAACGGCCCGGATCAACGGCCAAAGCGCATATCGGGGATCGAAATAGCAAAAAGGTTAAACAATCGAGGGCGGGTCGGGGAAAACCATCATGGTTTAAGTCGTGGACGCGTGGCGCCCTCTGAGACACATCGAGGCGAAAAGCGGTTCACCTAAAACCGTCTTCTCCAACCCCCGATGCCGAAGCTACTGGGTAAATGTGGACTGTAGATCTTAAAACAGCCCGGATCAACGACTGAAACCCATATCGATGATTGGAGTAGCACGAAGATTAATGAATCAAGGTCGGGCCGGGGAAAACCATCGTGGTTTAAATCGTGGACTCGTGGCGCCCTCAGAGGCACATCGGAGCGAAAAGCGGTTCGCCTAAAACCATTTTCTCCAACCCCGGATGTAAATAGATACCTATAAAAGGGGGACCTCCCGACATTATTTTAGGATAACTTGAAGCATTCAAACATTCGACAACTTGGCACAAACCATCCATTTGAACTTCAAGCTCAGAACTAAACCAGATTCGTGTTTCTCTCGCCGCTTAATAGGTATTTTCGCCATGGCCGCTAATCCTATTGTCTTATCCGTAAATGAGCAAGACATCTCCTCCAAAGAAGAAGCCCTAATTGATAGAGACTCCGACATTTTCGACACAGAGATAACAGTCTCGCCCGTTTCTGTGTCCAAATCAAATTTGTTGGACAATGTTGGAACACGCCTACCTTTCCTCGAAGTGGCTCAAGCCTCCATCACCCCTTACGTCGTAGAAGTAGTCTTTCCTTTCCCTGAAATTGTAAGTTGGTGTGCAGAACGATATTCTCAGGAAGAAAGAGTCATTCTGAATAAATTAGGGTCAGAGGTTTTATGTGAAATAGATAGTCCATCACTCCGGCACACCCTCAGTATACCCGAGTCTTCATCCACGGTGTCAGAGCCCTTCGAGGAACAGAAAATGATCACAATTTATAGAGAATGCCCACCAGAAGTAAAAACCCGGTTTCTGCAAACCATTGTCAAGCCCGGGCACCATTCAGAGAGTCTGTCATTACCTGCCAGCGTAAGCATCATGATCATTGAAGTCCAATGGGCTTGTTCTCTATTAAGTCAAATTTTAGGACTGGACAATGACAAGTTTGTGGTAGAAGTCATGTTAGGTTTCCTGATGACTTTCTTTATGTCAGAGTCTGTGTCAGTTTTGACAAATTCATTATTGAAAATACACATCAACAGTTGGTGAATTTCAATTCATTAAGACATTTCAGATATTACACCTATTTGTTGAGGGCATTCCTGGAATCTAACAAAACTGAATTTCCCGACACTGCATTCATTTCAACTGAATGTAAAAGGATCACCATGCTTATCTTCATCAGTAAGATTATGTCCGGGTTGTATAGTCTTATCTTCGGTTCAGACTTGCCAAGGGTCCTAGAAGAAATTAAAAGTTGTTTACAACCAAATCCGGAGAGCAAGATAGGTGACTGGATGTTGTTCATACAGTCCACGGCGATTTGGGTATATGGCTACCAGGAAGGATCTCATCTTTTACTAGTCTTTTTGACCCCTAGATTCTTTGCTTTGGAGTTCATAAGACAGAGGATCATCTCAGAAAATGAGCACTTTTTGAAAGCACACAAGGCTTCTAATCTAAAATTTCCTTTCAAAGTAGGTCCCTTTGTGGTGAAGAACAAGTCATGTTTGCCTCAGATTCAATCCAAACTCAGTGAATTTGGGTTCACACAGTTGCAAGGAAGAAAATACGACCCGCACCAGATCATATCAAAGAGGAGATTGACAAGCAGACAAGCTCCCTATGAACACGAGCATGTCGAAGAACTCGATAAGTTGGCCAATCTAAAAACCTGTGTAGATATGGAGGTCACTATGCAGCATGATCTAACAAAACAAACGGAACCAGCTTCCCAGCAGAGCCCAGTACAGAAACCTTCTCCTAGATTGATTGTCAAAGCTCCTAAAATGAGCATCTACAATAAGAGGAGCAGTTCAGAGGCCCTGGGCGCCAGTAGCTAGCAAGATATTCTCAAGAAAATGAAAATCACATCATCCTCTCAAATAGTCGACCTGGAAGAAGAAGAACCCAAGGAGAAAACATCCATGGAAATGGTAGAAGGTGTAACCAAGAACGAAGAAGCAGGTACGGAAAACAAGACACAAACTGAAAGCAGCACAAAGGTTTTTAGCAGCAGGAAACACATATTTAGCCAGACACCTGGGGCAGTTTATCAGTGCAGGGAAGATTTAATGAACCAGTACGCTGTGAAGGTAAGTATGGCCAACAGTGAAATAAGAGACCTTTTGCCTGAAGTGGAAAAGACTTCCCAGTTTAAAGCTTCCTTGCTCTCAGTCAAAGATGTGGAAAAGAAAACATTTTAACATAGCAGTGACTGATGATGATAAGGTAACTGATATCAAAATGATCTATGAAAATATTGGTGCCCCTGACAAAGTATAGTTCTACAGAAATGTCAGCGATATGCTATATTCTGATTATCTGAGTTTAGGTCTGAGGGTCGCAAGATTGACAACACATGCACTGAAACTAGATGGACAATTGAAACAGGAAAAGGCATCCAGCAAAGCCTGGATGACACAGGTCAAAAGGCTAGAGTCTGAAGGTCCTCAAGGGGTGAAAGCTTCTCTAGACGAAAAGGATAAGATGATCCAAAGCTTAAAGAAAAGACTGAAGATGTCACCTACAGACCATCCACAAACAGCAGAACTGACTGCTTTGGAACAGGAGAAAGAGACATTCAGACAAGAGGGACTCAATTACAAAGCTAAAGTGTTGCAGTTGGAAAAAGAGAAAGAAAATTGGTCACAAGCACATGCAACAACATCAGATGTGGTTGTCATTGTACCTACTAATACAGAGGCTGGATCTAGCATTAAAGGGTTGGTCCAAGCTATGTCCCAGGTAAGCATCAAAACGGGGGAGATCAAAGGTCTCAACGAAGTTATAGAAAAGTTGAAACAAGAGATGAAGGTGAAGGATGAGAAGATGGCTCAACTTCACAAAGATAATCAAGATTTGCAAGAGAGAGTGAGCAAAATGAAAACCAGGCTAAAGGGAAAAACACTATTGCAAGGAGCCAAACATGTCATATGGATGTTATTGTTGCAGAAGCTGCTAAATTCAGGGTTTACCTAAATTTTATAAATGACAAAGACAGTGTAGTTGCTACAGCTCGGAGCAGGTGTGTTGTTGTTAATTAAGTGTTAGCCAAGAAGCCCTCAAAATGGGCCCAAAATGCTATTGACTTGCTAAATTTTGTGCCAACTGTCGATCTTCAAACTATCGGGGTAAAAGACAGGACTGCATTGATCATTTCAGCTAGGAAAATCATCACCAAGCATAACCTACTCAGATCGGTCCAAAACAAAGCTATGCAAATGGAGCACAGCATACAAGAATTTAAAGATGCATTTGAAGAATTGTTTATCAAAGGCCTCCCATCGTTTTGGAATGGCATAGGTTCATTATACAATCAGGAAGATTACAATACTCTACTCATGCAATGTAGAATGGACCATTCTAAATTTGAGCTATAGAAGAAAGCCTGAAAGGCCCAAGTCTGGTAGAATATTTGGCTACAGACTTCGAAATTTTGAATAAGTTCAAAATAGTAAAATTTGACATGTCGACTATGTCCTATGCCACGTGCATTGACTTGGAGATTTTGATTAAAGAGATGATGGATTGCGGAATCCCCTCTGATTTGCAATGGAAGGAAATCGTGCGGCTGGGTAAGACAAAGTGCAATATCGCTGGAGCCAGTCAGTGATCCCCAAATGTCATGAGATTTGCAGATTCGACAAAAGACCAGAGCGAGACAAATGGCATGAAAGAAACCAAACAAACAGAGAAATTTCCCATAATTTTGGAAGTGTTTTATTTTGTCAATCATTGTAAATTGTTTCGTATACCGAAGCTGTCAATCGAAACTGTTTTGGAAGTTGAAACGGTTCAGTTTCAGTTATTTTGATCAAGTTGTATAAGTATTGGGTTACTTGAATGAATTAATGTTGGCAAAAGTTCAAGAGCACCTTTTGGTTGTATCAAACTCTATTTGTAAATTTTCTGAATCTGAATTGAATATAAATGCAGGAGATTTTGAAGACTCTGAAAAGATTCTAACGGGTGGTGATATGAGCTTTGTTTCCTTTCATTGTATGTATTTCCTGTGACATGTTACTTCATTTATATTTTCTTCCGTTTAAATTGGAGAGTTAAAGGCCCATAATTCATCTTGTGATACTCTTGGCTTAAGCAATTTAAACTGTGTGATTATCTTCTTAACTTATTCAAAATTCATTTCAGTAATGCTCTGATGCAGTTATTTGTTTTCTTTATCTTCCTACACTCTATTTAAATTTCAGAATAACTCAGATTCATCGCCTCATTTAGCCTTTGTCCTCTAGAGAGTTCTATCAGTCGATGCATTGTTTTCATTCACTTTCAGAATTTTGACTCCATAGCCCTGAGTGTTCCTCCCCTTCCTTGCCAGCAACTTTATTTAAAAACCCCAAAACAAACCAAATCTAGCCACCAATTCCCAAAGAAACATCAAGTGACACGAGAGAGCCCTCTCTGAGTTGAGCAAGCTAGTGCCTCAGCTCTAAATCTGGTTGAAATAGTTACCTATGTCGTTTGTCTATTCAGCCGGACAAAATTTACAGAGTGCTAACATTCTGGCGTCATTGTCGGGGACGAAATTGGAAAATCTTCCCTGGGAAAACGACTTAAAACTCTAGTTTGATTCCTGAGGGTGACAGTGGATCAAATACCTGATTGGCTGAGATTATTTTTACCCTAGAGACTCCGTTACTCAGTGACCAGTGGCACCACACCTTGTGAGATAGAAATCCTGGCTCCTAAGAAAGTCCACACCAGGAGAAATCCAGACCCAGAAGTTGCAATCCCTGTGTCTGACCCTGAGAAGCTTGTACGCAGAAGAAAAGAAAGGCTTGTGACCCCAGTGTTGCGCCCAAACCGATATCTGTCCTTGCCTAGGGACGGATTGACTAGCATCGAAGACCTTGTATTCGACGTGAAATTTGAACAATCCTTATTCAGAACTAAGTCTGAATCTTGTCTAAACGAGACTATCTTTGACGAAAAGAGGTTCCAAGATCTAGTTTTAGCCACATCTGTCAAACCTGTAGTGACCCCTGCTCAGAACCAACATCCACTCCGACCCCTCACGGCAGCTATGGTAGCAAGATTTGCTCCCCTCATACTACCCGCTCAACTACATGACCTGCCTCAAGACTACAATCTAAAGATTAAACTATATGATGCTGAAGGTAGCATATCAACCCAAAAACATCTAGACTGGTTTAATGATTTCATAGACTTGGAAGAAGTGGACTATGAAGATGTGAAGATGAGGTTGTTTACACAATGCCTTGCGGGAGATGTGAGGAAGTGGTTCAAAGCCCTTCCAACAGGCAGTATCGCAGATTTCGAAGCCTTTGAGACAAGCTTCCTTTCAAAATGGGGGGATAAGAAAAATCCCCTTCAGTTGTTGACCTAGTATAACAATATGAAGAGATCACCTGATGAGACGGTACAGGAGTTTCCGGCCAGATTCATGGTGTATAATGTTATTCCTGATGAAGTAAAAAACCCCCCAAGGCAGCTCAGCTCAAATATGTCAATTCTTTTGAAAGTGACTTCGCTTTATTATTAAGAGAACGAAGATCTACCACATTGGACGATATGACGACTGATGCTATAGAGGTAGAAGTGAACCTGATGGCTTCCGGGAAGATGAACACTAACGCTGGCAGAGACACAAATAGAACTCAAGACAAAGCACAACCTTCGACATCTCAAACATCAGAGGAAAGATTCGAAGCGATGATGAGAAGCATGGAGCGGATGATGGAAAGGATGGCCCTAGGAAATAGGCCTAACCCCAGAGAACAGGCTGATGGTCCACCCAAAAATTCGAGAGGACCAGCTATTCCACAGATTAGGCCAAGAAATCAAGGAAATCAGGCCAATCAAGCAAATCCAGCGAATCTGGGAAACCAGGCAAATCAGGGAAACCAAGGGAATCAAAGGGAACAACAAATCAAGCCTCCCTTCCAAAATAACTATGTAAATGAGGGTTATGATGGATATTTCGAGGATAACATGAACTGCTGTGATGATAAAGAGATAGAGGTATTTTTTACCAAAGAAGAACATCACCAGTTCATGGATGCAAGTGAGATCTTTCTGCAAGATGAAGAAGAAAGGGTATCAGTAGAAAAAGAAGATTATGAGACCGGATTGCAAAACGCCATCATGCAATTCCAAAGGCAATACAACCTCCGAAACCAAAAAGTACCCCCAAACCCTCTGTTAGAAATAGAGAAGTAATGCAGAACAGAAATGTCTTTTTAAATTTTCAGTTAGAATAACAACTAAGTCTCATTCTCAGAACAGTAAACAAATACAATACTACTTAAAAAATCTGAAGAGAGAAACAACAATTTGATTTGAGTTTGTAAACAATTTCTAAGTGTGTACAACCACTCAGATCTAAGCTAGAAGAGTTAGATTTCACTGAGATCCAAAGACAAGATCATAGAAGTAGATCTAGATTAATCAACAAACATTCTTTCTGATGTAAACTAAAGAACAGTAAAGATATAGATCAGTATCCAGATCTAATCTACAATGCTGATATAGATCTATACAGATCAAAACTCAAACCAATATCCAGATCTRATAATGAGCAACCTATAAYATTTAAACAACTTCARAAACAAGGAACAAYAGATCTRGATAATGGTAAACTSAAATAGGTCACTTACCTTGTAGTCTTACCTCTRTAGGAGTCCATGCCACACACAAGAGATGTAAAGCCACTTGTAATTATGCTCAGAGAAAATTCAGGATCATAGATCTACCATATAGGTTAGATCTCTTGCCAAGAGATGAATAGACTTACTTGCCACCAGGAGGAGAAACCACTTAAAAACACCACACAGAAATTTCTGTGATTAAACCTTTACACACACAGAAATTCCAAGGACCCAAACCCTCATATAAAGAAGAGATAGCAGGGGTTATGGCTGTCTAAGATAAACAAATTAGTGAGGCTGCGGCTCAAAGGATAGGGACAGATATGAACTTGAGAGACCACGGCAGGGGTTAGATCTGTGCTTGAGAGGCCACGGCCCAATGTATAGGACTAGATCTACACTAGGGAGGCCACGGCTCAAAGAAGGAATCAGATCTGTGCTAGAGAGAGGTGACGGCAACTTCAGTCTTCAACACACAGGTCACAGCAACATGAAAAACAGCCCTGCAACAACCCTTGACACATTCCAAACAAGAGGCATACAAGCTACAAAGACCAGGAGGCCGAAAACTTGGAGGGCTGAATTGTCACAATACTCAGCTATTGTTGCAAAGGAGAGCCGCAGCACACTAGAGGAGATCCGCTCACCTTTTGGAGGATAGCATAAGAGTACATTAGAATGTGTAAAAGGTAAGGGAGGAGGTCTATATTTATACTTTAGGCTACGGTGTTAGTAAAGATAATAATTAAAATGATAATTAAAATTGACATATTTAATTAATATAAATATTAATTAAACATGTTATAATTTAAACATTTAATTAATATTTTCATATTGACCCCTAAAGCAAAAATACAAAACCCCAAATAAACACAAGCAAGGGTGAAGGGAGTTTAGGTGGGGTTACTTGGTGGCAATACTTGTCCATTCATTCTCAAGGTGACCTTTTAACTTTATCATCATTTCATATGGGGTACATCACTCATGTGGTCATGCCCACCTTCAAAGAGGGTCATACACCAACACACACCTGATCAAGGATCAGGTTGCCCCAGAACATTTCTGAGGTCTTATCCACCAAGGTACAAGACCAAAGATCAACCCATGCCCCAGGCATGGGTACCCTAGAACATTTCAAGAGGCCCTAGACATATCTAGGGACTTTAACTGCTTGGTCCCAGACCGAGAACCCCAGTCATATACTGGGGGCCCTCTTAGGGGTCTTTACTGCTTGGTCTCAGGCCAAGAACCCCAGTCATATACTGGGGGGCCTAACAAGGGTCTTTTGTCATGGCACTGACTGTTTGGTCCCAGACCAAGAACCCTAGGAGTGCATTGGGGGCCCTAGATCTTAGCTAGGGTCTTTGCCATCCCCCCGAAGAATGGCTCTTGTAGCTACTTTAAATTCAACACCCTCCAAAGGGGAATCCCTCCAAAGAAGCTCAGAACAATGTACCTTCTTCTAGTCAGACCAAAAAAGATTTTGTTGCAAAAGATTCAGCTGCAAAGGACTCCACTATGAAAGATTTTGTTGCGAAGGATACTGCAGAAAAGGGGAAACAGAAAGAAGAACCTCAGAAGAAAATATTGACAAGAAGAGAAACGGTCACTGTTATCCCCGATATCTAGGGATAACTAGGAGATCATGTCTCGAGGCCCACAGGTCCTAGACATGGAGTACCGAGAGCGGGATTGACCTGAGCATGGCCCTGGAGGGCCCATCTTTCTCCTTTTTCGCCAGATTTGTCCTGTCAGCAGCAGCAGCTTCCATCACCACCGACTTGGACTTGCATCAGAGGGGACTCTTGCTCCATGAGGTAATTGGTCCAAGGTATCATGGTATGTGTTGTTAATGTTTTATGCTGATATTATAGTTCTTTGCATTTCATAAAGATAAGAGCATAATAACCACAAGATCACTAAGAAATACACATCCACAAGTACACAGCATTTATCCTGGGAAACCCTCTAGGGGAAGAAAACCC
>ML837154.1:0-10262 GCA_009831015.1 Picea engelmannii | reverse complement strand
CCTTAGAATAAGTCTTTGGGTTATCTCCATAAAAGATAAAAACTATCTCTAAAATCCATATACTTTGGACATGCCTCTAAGTCTTACAAACACCGGATTGATAATAAATGCACTCTGATTTACTTAGGTAGATCTTGAGCTCAACACTGTTCTCCTTTGATTCAAGAAAGGTAAAATGCCTTGGCATGATCAAAGACATGATGGTTTCTTTAGCACAAATCCCAGCAAAGAATATGGTGATGGATGTAGTGGTCATTGATATCCCTCCAAAATTTGGTATGTTGTTGTCCAAATCATGGGCTGCAAAATTAAAAGGAACTCTCCAGATGGACATGTCTTATGCTACTATTCATGTCTTTGGTCAGGACAGAAGACTGTACAGGGAGGATTTGCTTAAATATATGGTCAGCAATAAATCACAGCCTAGCAATCATCCTATCTATTCAGTGGAGACTGAATTAGGATCTTCCATCTTCTTCAATGACCTGTGCTCTGAAGAAGAAGAAACAGAAGTCGTTTTAGCTGACAAAGATGAGCTTAAGGGGCAAATGGAGGAACTTTCAGAGAAGCAAGATGATGCAGAGGACCAGTTATGGAAGATGAATTTCGATAGAGATGCCTATAGAGAAGGAGCTGGAGTTGGCGTATGGATCAACCACCCCAAAGGAGATGCAAAATTGTGTTCCTACAAACTTGTTTTTGAATGCACTAATAACATGGTTGAATATGAAACGTTGATATTGGGATTGAAAGTTTTAGAAGAGCTAGGTGCCAAAAGAATTGTTGTACATGAAGATTCTGAGCTAATTATAAATCAAATCAAAGGCATCTACCAAGCAAAACAGCCCATATTAAGGGCTTATAGGAATCTGGTACTAGAACTCCTTGAGAAATTTGAAGAATGCAATCTCTCGGCAATTCCAAGAGAGCAGAATCAGATTGTCGATATGATGGATCACCTTCTGTAGAATGTGAAACCATCTAGCATCGACATCCTTTGGGAGCCCACTACCTTCTGTAGAAAAGATTGTCGAGTATTCACCAAATACATCAAAGACGGTCACTCTTAGCAGTGGTCAAGAAGACTGGTCCGCCTCGCCGGACAATCATTCTTTCGAAGCTCACAGTTGTGAGCAGTTTCGAAGAATGGTCCGTTTTGGAGGTTGGTGCAGGACAGTCATTTCCTTAGGAAATGGTCTGGATAGTCATTCCCCAGGGCAGATTCATTCTCTCCAGGTTGCACTTTGCTTAGTGCCGAAGGAATGGCCTAGATAGGTGAATGGTCCAAGTTCAGCAATCAAGGACAAGCTTTCCCTAGGGCAGACTCATTTTCTCCAGGTTGCACTTTGTTTAGTGTCGGAGGAATGGCCCAAGATAGGTAATGGTCCAGGCTCAGAAATCAAGACAATTATTCTTCCTTGTCTGAGAAGAATAGTCCAGATAGCCCATCATTGATGTTCTATTCTTAGGGCAGATGCTCTTCCAGATCTCACAGATGTGAGTAGAAGAATGGCCCAGATGACTCAGTTTATATCATAACATTGTTTCTGTGCAAATTGATATCAATTGATATAATGGAGACTGCATGTCTCCAGACAGTAGAGATATGCTATTGTGGTGGATATGTTCCACTGTTTGTGATTGTGCGTCACAGATTGAGTAGTTGTGTACTACTATGGATAAACACAGTTGTGTTCTGTCAGTTGACATTATACCATTTGTCATGGAGATTATCTAGTTGGATAATAATGACGGTGCTCGTGATGCTACCAGTTGAATGGTGTGTTTGTGCTCAAGACCATTATCAGTTATACCTCCCTAGCTAGCAGGGAGTGTTGATATTATGGTAGCTTCAGGAGGTATCAACCTCTATTGTGACCCTTTGAAAAGATTAGAATATTCTGGAAGCAAGAAAAGAAGTAAATGTAACCCTAGAAGAGATGTCGGCTAAGAGAGATAATTAATATGAATTAATTAGTACCCAGAATGAGAAGGCGGCCCAGGCAGCCTGCCAGAGCCAATATAAATACAGGGCGCCAGATCTCACTTTACACACAGCTCTCAGAATTACAGAGAGACACTTGTGCGCACTGCAGTCTGGCAGTCTTGTGCGCAAGTTCTGGAGAAGGTGTTGCCGCCAGTTCTGAACCCTATTGTTTCTATCTTTCTGGGTTGGACTCTCTGATCAGTTTTGGTTACTTCTTGCTTGGTGCATTAGCCTTGCTTGGCTATTGGTTTGCTACCAGGATTCTTCTCTTTGTCAAGGTCAAGGTGCTCGGAGGGTGGCTTCGGCCTATGGTTGGGTGACAATAGTGATATTGTCTATGGTAAAACGAGCACATTCTAACACTTTGTTCTGTGGGTTGGGGCCGCCCTTTCGTGGCTTTTGTTGTGAGGGGTTCCAAGGCCCAAATTGCCATGTCTTTTGTTTGAGCTTCTGCTCGATTTTGACAGCATATCGTTAGGCCGCGCCCAAGGATGAGATGTCCAAAAATTCCATTTCAATCTGGATGTATCAATGCAAAGCACCGTGATACTTGAGCACCAGATGTCGCTCTGAATCTTTGATACCCAGCTTGGTGCGCAAGGTATGGAAGATATTTGTGAAATCTAGCATTGTTTGGTCTCTTTCTTGCCACAGTGTGGTCCATTTGGTATACAAGTTGTCATAACTTCCAACAGGGTAGTATTGTTCCTTAATAACATCCCTGAAGGATTCCCGGATGGTCGTGACTGTAAATAATGAGGGTTCCTCTGTTTCCTTTTGCTCACAGAAAGTTTCCCACCAATCTTTGACATGGGGAACGGCTTTGAGGAGCGCAAAAGTAATCTTTTCTCTATTCGAAAAGTTATGGATAGAAAAGTACCCTTCTAGTAGATTCAACCACTTGTCTACAGCATCTGCGTCTATCTGACCTTCAAATATAGGAATATCGAAGTTTATTTGTACCTTGAAAGGGGTCGCGCCTCCGCTCAAAGAAGATGCGTCGCTTGTTGGTAGCCGCCGAAGGATTTGCGCGAAACTATCCATCATCTCGTTCCTCTGTTGCGTGAGGGCTTCCTCAAGCAACATTTTGAAAGGATCTCATGTCCCGTCATCTTTCTTTTTTCCTGCCATGAGAGGTCGCTTCTGCGTCCGAGAGCTTTTGTCCTCAAGAAAAACAAGCTTGAGACCCAACTCTTTGTACTCCGACCTCGTTGGGAACATGCATTAAGACGACAAGGAGCAGACCGCTCTGATAACATTGATCCGGATTTTATGAGCAAAACGAAATGACTATAGATTATTAACAAGTGCTTAACACAAAATAACAAAGATACGGTAAAATTGGTTTACTATTTAATAAGGAAATAAGCTGAAACTGTAAAATGCAGCGGAAAACAAGCTTGCTGGAATGGTGTCGGCTTATCTTTGAGAAGAGATGTGACGGCTACGTTCACTCGCAAGAAGATGATTACAATGAGGCTCTGAAGGCCTTTTTACAATAAACAAGAATGCCAAAAACCCTACACATCCAAAAACCTAACCCTAGGAGATGAAGCACCAAAAGTCGTGTGGGCCCCGTTTGGGTAAGTTAGTACATCAACTTCCCGGAATCGTAACTTTTGCATACGATCTCTGTTTTAGGCGCATGATAGCCCGTTGGAAAGGTATCGTCGAGGAGATTCATTTTGGAGGCAATATCAAAGGAATTTCCATATTGCTCCCCGTTTTCCCAAAAAACGTCATTTAGGGCATCAAAACAGCTCCGAAAGTGAAAAACTGCTAAAAATTGTAAATTACCAAAATTGCAAGAAAACTATTTTGAGCCAGTTGGAAAAGGTGGGTGGCCACCGATATCCACCTGGATCATCCTTAGCACGCTGCACTCTACTTCCAATACATCTAATTTTTGTCTTTGTTGGAACAAGAGATTCGTAATTGTCACATTCTATGTGGCACGTTAATGTTTGTTTTCATGGACCTTGGAGGTTACGAAAAAAGGGAGGTTTTATTGCATTGGATAGACTCTTCGTGCCTTCGAAGAGTTCTCTGAATCCCTTGAGCATCCCTATAATCCATTATTTCTAAACCCCAAACAAAGATGACAAAGTCAAATTAGAACCAGTCTGACCAAAGTTATGTTTAGCACACAAGAGTGGGTGATCCTCTGCTCCACAACCCTAAAAGAAATACAACAGAGAACTATACTTCCTAAAATTTCTAAAACCTTAACTTAGGATAACATCACATCCAATCTCAAGTAAAACCAAAAGGTCATATCCCAAACAATTGAAAACCAAGGCAAAAAGTAACAAGATCCGAGTATTGATGAAATTCAAGGAGCCAAAGAGATGGATGCCATGAAAGAACCGAGGAAGAGGGAGACGCTAAATGAAAGCCTCCCTCTAGTCCAGAGCCAAAACCCAATGACGAATTCCAGAAACCGAATTCCAAATGTGAACCAAAAACCAAAGCCCTCTAGAAATTATCCACTCATAACAGTGTTAGCATTAGAAGTCAAAACTAGACTGTTGTAGGTGTAAGCCTAATACCCATCAGAATTTAGGATTGAACGATTAAAATAAGTTTATGCTTGAGTGGATTAGCAAGAAAGAGCAAGAGAGAGAGGGCAGCAGATTGTCTGCAGAGGTGTTCCATTGGGCATGGAGTCATAACATCCTACAGATCAAAGGCAATCAAGCTACCTACCAGACAAAGGCATAAGCAATGGTGGAGAGATGAATGGAGAGAAAAAAAACATAAAGCAGAATGTTCACAAAACATAAATCCTCTCTGCTGAATGGACTGAAGAATACTTGAACAAAACAATAATTAATAGGCAATCACTGCAAATCCTTTGCGGCTCATGAATCTCCTAATCACAGGCAACCATGATCTTCATAGTCTGCAATTTTATTCAAGTGAGATGAAGGAGAAATGAAGACAAAGTAAACATGTCAATAGGACAACTCTCATGAATCCTCAATGGCAGAAATGCCTTAACAATAACATGCCCTCGGGCTTACAATTGAGCACACAACTCTTTTGCTTGCTAAGGCCCCTCTCCGGTCTCTCAACCGAACCCTCATACAATGAAAAATTACCCAATATAAAGAGATGACTCATCCCCCAGCTCAGGAATTCGATCCCAACTACTTAGTTACAACAAAATAGCCACATATTTAGAATTGTTTATCTAAAAACTAGACACTTGTTTGACTTAATTAATTACATTAAAACTGCTTCAACAAATCGCACCTTAAGTGTCTGTTAGCACTCTGTAAATTCTGTCTGGCTGAATAGACAAACGACAAAGGTAACTGTTTCAACCAGCTTTAGAATTGAGGCATTAGCCTGCCCAACTCAGAGAGGGTTCTCTCGTGTCACTTGATATATCTATGGAAACCGGTGGATTTTTAATAGAGTTGTTGGCGAAGAAGAGGGGAACACTATGGGCTATGGAGTCAAAATTCTTAAAGTGAACAAAGACAATGCATAGACTGATAGAACTCTCCAGAGGACAAAGGCTAAATAAGGCGATGAATATGAGTTATTCTTGAAATAAAAAGATGTGTAGGAAGATAAAGAAGACAAATAACTGCATCAGAGCATTGCTGAAATGAATTCTGAATAAGTTAAGAAGACAATCACATAGTTTAAATTGCTTAGACCAAGAGCGTCGCAGGACGAATTATGTGCCTTTAAACTCTCCAATTTAAACAGAAGAAAATTTAAATGAAATGGCAGGCTACAGGAAATACATACGATGAAAGGAAACAAAGCTCATATCACCACCCGTTAGAATCTTTTCATAGAGACTTCAAAATATTCTGCATTTGTATTCAATTCAGATTCAGAAAATTTACAAATAAAGTTTGATACAACCAAAAAGGTGCTCTTACACTTCTGCCCTCTTCTAATACACTCAAAACCTCTAACACTTATACAATTCGAGTTCCTTCAATGTGCAACCGGTTACAATAACTGAAATGAAACGTTTCAGCTTCTACAATGATTACAACTGACAGTTTCCAGAAAAAATGTTTCATGATCCCTGCAGATTCCTCTGACACTCCAGCTCCTTCTTTTGCCACGTTCTCTTTGAAGTGTCACTCATAATCTTTCAAATATAATTGCATTTATCCATACTTTCATTAAACATTTGGGAATAATATATTTGAAATAAAAATAATTCCCAAATATTTTTCTATCCTGTAGAATTAAATTTTCATAATTTAATTCATGCTCGTGGTTTTTAAGACCATGTCTTGTTTGCCCAATTCACCATTTCATTGTAAAAACATTTACTTTTACCATCTCCCTGTGAAAAACATTTACTGTGTAATGTTTTAACAATTTACCGTTACTGTGGAAAAACATTTACTGTGTGTTTTTTCCAGTTTACCATCTTTGGTAAAATACCTTTTATCTTCTTCTTTTACTTCTTAATACCTTTGGATAAAGAATTATCCAAGTCTTTGTTCACATGAATCTTCCCATTTAAATCTTTTTCATGGAAATTAATCTCTTTGATTTGTAAAATGTGAATTTTACCTCTGTAAAACAATTTCACGAGGAAGAATTTCTTTTATTGGAAATCCCATAATCATTATTGAAATGCACTCCTGGAAAAATGCCACACATAAAACATATGATAAATGCTTTCATTTATTATATCGGGATTGGGCTAAAGTGGTTTAAATCAACTGCTTTTACCTCCGATGTGCTCTACGTAAAAACACGTGTCCACCAAAGAAACCATGGTAGTATTCCCAGGCCCGCCTTCACAAAATTAACCTTCTCGCTACTTCAATCCCCGACATGTATGTGCGCCCTCCATCCAACCTTTGACTTTTCCACATTATAAATTGAGATTCGTGCCCATGATTTGACGTGATTCCGTAAATTAAATATTGGATTATTTATTAATATAAATATAAAAATATTTATATTAATAATAAAAAACCCTCTTTCTAATTTCGAAGGACTTTGGGCATATGAGGCTTAACACATGACTTTGCGGATAGGATAAGGGTGCTTAATAAAAGGCATATTTTTTATTTTCAATGGGAATACGAAAATAAGGGTAAAAATGAATGAAGTGATGGAACTAAGGGATTTAGATAAGAATTAAGGCTAGGTATAGGCTTGGGATATTTTCCAACTTTTGACTCGTGGAGTACATGCCTGTTTTGGATGATCCATTAGGTGAAAGATTTAGGTGATGGGAGCTTGACGGAGCTGGTGAAAAAGTTTGGAAATCTGAGTGGAAAGATAACACAAGGCCAAGCTTCTTTGGAAAAATGAAATGTAAATCAGCAGGTGATAACACCATCAACTTTCGATATCGGGGGTTGGAAAAAACGGTTTTGAGTAGACCGCTTTTCTCCTCGATGTACCTTTGGTGTCGCCACGCATCCACGAACGAAACCATAATGATTTCCCCGGCCTGCCTTCGAATAATTATCTTCCGCGTTGCTTCATTCCCCGATATGTGCCTTAGCCGTTGATCCAGGCTTCTTCAAGATCGACGGTCCGCTGAGTTATACCTTTTGCGCCTCCGCTATATTTGTCTATATGCCGCTGGATATAGCCCGATCCCCCAAACTATCATACTTCCACAATGATATAGCATTTCGCTAAATTTCCAAAATTTGGATCCTGATCTGAAAATTGTTATGGTGATAACAGTGTCTATCATGATGCCCTTTGACTTCTAGTGTCGATGGAGATGAGTTGGCATAACTGCTGACATGTACATGTTGATTTGGAGGTGAGTTGTTGCCCTATCACAATTGCACAGCATGGAAATACAATTCGTTGTGCAACTGAATGCTTCGGCATTTGCGCAGCGTGCAAAGAGAATTCACTATGCAACTGAAAGCTTCAAAATTTGCGCAGTGAGTGCCCTGTTTGATCTTTTCTCCACTTAACTGATCTGTGCATGATACTTGTCCTATAGAAATATAATGCTAAGCTCTAGACACCATTGAATGTGTATGTCAAAACAATCTTCAATCTTTTCTTTAAAATCACGAATGCAGCACTTTGTTGAGGAAGCAACATCAAAAGACCATAAAGAATCTTCAACAACCAAGTATACCATCCACGTTCTAAAGTTGTGGTCTGAAATGTATAAATCTCGGCATCCAAAGTAACTTGACCAGCTTATCCAATTGAAATAGGAATCTCATATCTATGTCCCTTTCTACAACTGATTGGAGAATTGAGAGGCCAACGGTAAACTCACACTTGTTGCGGTACCCATTTATAAGAAGAGAAGTAAGAATTCCCTCAAGTGTACATGGAAACCTACCTCAATTCTTTGCAGAAAGAATCCATCAATTTCTTTGTCGCTAATGTAACATGCTCTTTACTGGAGAAACAAACAAAACCTCCCTCCATACCCCTTTTCTTCTTAGCATTGGTAAATGGAAGTTCCTGCTCGATGCTTACCATCAACACTTGGGCATTGGTTTATGGGCTCTATACAAAAACTGTCAAAGAAGAACGCAATCGAATGGGTAGAGGCGTATCCATGGAGGACGCCTTGTGTATACATATCGTTGTATGTATTAAACTCAACAAGGTCAGTAAGTCGAATCTTGCGCTCACTTTTGGTGTAGAACCTTTGACAAATGGCGTTGATTGCTATCTTGGCACTTCAAAGAAGAACTGTAGACCCACGTGCCGCTTCATTCCTTGACACTTGCAGATTTTCTCTTGGCACTTGTCCCACATCGACAGGAGGAAGCACTTGTTTTGTTGTTTATATATGTCGAGATTTCTACAATGTATCGACGCGTAGTGCACCTACACACGCCCCTTGTGGGCTCCTTCCTTGTGGCTTGGCTTGGCGCTTAGTCTTGAGAGTTGGGATTTGGTACTTGACTCGACACTTGTGTTGTGTGTTGACTTAGTTGGAGAGTGGGCCCTAGGCCCATTAAATTTTATAAAAACTTATAATAACCCTGCAAAGAACCCGAGAGCCAAAATTGGCTCAAAAACATTTTTTTTTATTTGCCAAACCTGTGATTTTTTTCCCTAATGAACAATTCAATTTGTATTGGGAGCATATTGGGGCTACAAGATAACCCAGCCAAGAGCGCTACAAAATCATGACTAAAGTTTCAGGCGCTACGATATAATTTGGCAGCACCCATTTTTTGCAAAAAAAATTAGTGTGCTAACAAACAACACATCCAATCTCAAGTAAAACTAAAAGGTCATATCCCAAACAATTGAAAACTAAGGCAAAAAGTAACAGGATCCAAGTACTGATGAAATTCAAGGAGCCAAAGGGATGGATGCCATGAAAGAACCAAGGAAGAGGGAGACGTTAAATGAAAGCCTCCCTCTAGTCCAGAGCCAAAACCCAATGACGAATTCCAGAAACCGAATTCAAATATGAACCAAAAACCAAAGCCCTCTAGAAATTATCCACTGAAAGCAACCAAATGCAGTAGCCTGCAAACAGATTTTCCAAAAACCACCTAGAGATCAAGAATAACTCTTACCAGGTGGGTTCAAATCTGGTTGAGGAGACTCCACAAGCCACTGCAGATTCCACCTCTAGACTGCGTCATTTTCCCACCTCACATCCGTGAAACTATAAGGAAGAATTCAAAAGACAGGACAATGGTTAATTCCCGCATGCGAATGAGATGGGCTCACGTCCTTGCATATCCCCTTCCCACACTTGAAAACTGATATGGGAGATGTTGGAACGTGTGTTAACTAATGGAGATGTATCATGACTTGAGTTCAAAAACCGAAAAACCATGAATGCTTAGGGCATTAAATGATGAAATCACCCCCCATTTTTTCTCAAGGCCCCTTGATTGAGAGCAGTGGTTTCATTAGCTAAGGAGTTGGCTTCATTAGCAATGATTAAAGCGAGCTTATTATCTAACAAAGTTGATTTCATACCCATCGTTTTGATAATGATACTTGAATCTCCAATGGTGATCAAAGATTTTATGTTAGATTTTTTTGCAAGGAGGAGACCTTGGAGAAGAGCATATGCCTCAGCTTAATTGTTTGTGGATATTCCTAGGCCCTAGGCAAAAATCATTTCCATTTTTCCTTCAGGATCTGATATGAATCATATGATCCCCGCACCTACCACCCCTTGCATAACAATTTTATTAATAAGTAAAAAGGAAGCAGTTTTAGCCACAAAATAACAAAAATAGAATAATAAGTAATATGATGATTCAGCAGCCCCAACAAAGGCTGCCAATGTTCTCACAAATGCTTCTCAAAGTAGATCTACCTC
>ML837153.1:16323-46088 GCA_009831015.1 Picea engelmannii | reverse complement strand
TTGCTGGGTTTTCTTCCCCTAGAGGGTTTCCCAGGATAAATGCTGTGTCTATTGTGGATGTGTATTTCTCAGTGATCTTGTTTATATTATGCTCTTATCTTATGAAATGAAAAGAACTATAATATCAGCATAAAACATTAACAATACCGAGATATTTTTTCCTGGTCATATACATAGATGCCCAACCTCAATCCTTTTATAGTCGAACATCGCATCGAAACATGGCCATATGTCGCCCCAGTCCGTCAAAAACAACGTCCACTTCACCCATCCAAAGCTACGACTATCAAAGACAAAATCGACAATTTACACACCGATGGGTTCATTTACCCCATTGCGTATACCTCATGGGTTTCCAACCCCGTTCCCGTTAACAAAAAACATAGCACTATTCGCGTCTGCACCGAATTTCGCGATCTCAACCATGCTTGTCCCAAAGACAACTTCCCAACCCCTTTCATTGACCAAATTATCAATGACTATTCTGACCACGAGGCCTTGTCCTTCATGGATGGGTTCTCTAGCTACAATCAAACCCAAATCCATCCAGTAGATTAGTATAAAACTGCTTTTACTACCCCATGGGGTACTTTTTGCTTATCATGTCACACCTTTTGCACTCAAAAATGCAAGTGATACGTTTCAACAGGCCGTGACTTATGTTTTTCATGATCTTTCTTGCATCATTCTTGCTTACTTGGATGACCTTACTACTCGATCCAAGAAACAAACTCAACATTTAGACGACTTATGCGTTGTCTTTCAATGATGTTGCCAGTACAATATCTGCTTGAACCCTCTCAAGTGTGTATGTTGCATCATCGCAGAAGCCTCCTTGGGTTCATTGATTCCAAACAAAGCATCATAGTGGACCCCCTCAAGGTCCAAGCTATCACATAAATCCCCCCACCTAGGAATTTGTGCCAACTGGAGGGCCTACAAGGCAAAGCCAACTTTTTACATCGCTTTGTCTCAGATTACGCCACTTGCGCGCATGGTTTCCTTCGCTTACTGGATCATGATATCCCATTTCGATGGGATGAACATGCCCAAACTTCTTTTGATGATTTAAAAGTGGAACTATCCAACAACCCTTTGATGATTCCTCTAGACTATGATAGCGGTTACATTCTATACTTATCAGCCTCAACCGTCTCAATAGCAGGAGTCCTCATCCAACTAGGGGATGATGGATGAGAGCATGTTATTTACTACATCAGTAAAAATATTTCAGGACCACTCTTGAAATACAATCATGATAAGAAACTATCCCTCGTAGTTGTTCTCACAGTTCAGAAACTGCGTGATTATATTCTGCTTCCCACTACCAAAGTCGTAGCAGATTCTAACCCCATGCAAAACTTTTTTAGTCTACGATAGATTAATGGTAAATTTTTCCGATGAATCATCATCCTTCAGGAATAAAACCTAGAGTTCTCAACTCCCAAAAACAAGAAATAACTTGTTCTCATCGAACTCATTACAGTGTTTCCCTCAGACGCTAAAGCTTCACTCGTCAATACAGATTTTCCCAACGAGCACCTCTTCTTAATCCCCTCGGATGACTCCTGGTATGGAGACATTCTCGTCTACCTTCAGTCACAAAATTTTGGGTCTCATCTCCCTTGAGATGATTGTCGACGCATTCGCCATCAGGCTCCTTGGTACCTCCTCATCGGTGACGTCTTCTACCAACGGGGAATCGACACCCTACTTCGTCGATGTCTGACCATCGATGAAGTAGACAGAGTCTTGAACGATTTCCATAGTGGCGTTTGTGTTGGCTACCTCTCAGGTGTGTCCACTGCCCAAAAAATCATTCGAGCATGATACTTCTGTCCCACACTATTTCATGACTGCATCCATGCTATCAAGCGATGCGAGAAATGCCAACTCTATGAAAAAAAAACACGAGCGCCACCTGCTCTTCTACATCCAGTCATCACTGCCGATCCCTTCTACAAATGGGGCATAGACTTCATGACTTGCAATCCTCCATCTAGTAATGGACACAAGTACATCGTCATGGAAGTGGATTACTTTACCAAATGGGTCGAAGCCATACCTACCTTCAACAATACCGCTGACACAACAACATGTTTTTTCTTCAAACACGTAATTACCCATTTCAGAATTCCACTACAGTTAGTATCTGATCATAGTAAACAATTTGAGAATGCGATCTTTGCAAAACTCTCCTCAAAGTTAGGCTTCTCCCATGAGTTTTCCTCCCCATAGTACCCTCAGTGCAACATACAGGTCGAGGTTGTTAAAAAAGTTCTCAAAACCATGCTACAACTTGCCATCAACAAACATAAGACCAACTGACATTATATGTTATTTTCAACATTATGGGCTTATCGAACAACAAACAAAATTGCCACCGGTTTTACACCATTTCATTTGGTCCATGGGATCGAATCCACCCTACCCATCGAGTGCAAAATTCCCATGTTACGCACTGCCATCGAGATATTACCTGACACTTCTCCAATGGAGCAGCGCTTACTAACCTTAGAGTTGCTGGATGAAGATCATCGGTCTTCATTACAGAACAACGAGGCAGCTAAAAAATGGTCCAAATCCACCTTTGACTGCCATTTCAACCTTCGTTCATTTAACTAAGGAGATCTCGTCCTAGCCTATGATATCGCCCACGATACTCTCGGTCATAGAAAATTTGAATCATTATGGCATGTACCCTACATCGTACAACATTGCCCCATTAAAGGCGCATACATCCTGGCCTCTCTAAAAGGATACTCTCTCAAAGAACCTGTCAATGGGTTGTACTTAAAGAAGTTTTACGCCTAAGCGTAGCCATTCTACACTAGGCTTTTTCTTTGCACACATTTTTAGAATTTTTAATCTTCCTTTTTACCTCTAATCCTCATGTCTGATCTACCATCCGTTTTATTGACAGATGCATACTCCAATAGCCTACCACATCAGTTACGTTGACGGTGCTAGCCGCTGGACACAGAATCTCGCTTCGATCGCTTGGGCCCTCTATACCCCCTCACATGAACTTCTCCACTCCAATGACATATGTATGGGTTCAACCACCAACAACCAAGCATAATACACAACCATCATTGGTCTCCTCTTCGAGGCCAATCACTGCCACATTCGTCACCTTAGCATTTTGTTAGATTCCCATCTTGTCATCCTGCAACTCAACAATGTCTACCGTGTTCACGATCCTTGCCTCTTTCGCAAATACCTGCAAGTTAGACTCTTATCTCAAAACTTTGATTCAATTAGATTTACACATATTCCACAAAAATTTAATCAAATAGCAGATAATATAGCTAACATAGTGTTAGATTGACATTTATCACATCAAGACATCATTACATATACATAATCATCAAACATTGGTCACAACATATAGATTAGACATCATCAACCATAAAAAACATCAATACATGTAAACATTACAAAGAGCCAACAAATGTGTAATCCATATATATATATATTTATATATATATCTCCTCTGAAGTATCAACAATTTTTACAAAAGTACAAAATATACATTGCTCGTAGGCCAGTGAGTCCCCTCACCCCTATAGGTACAAAATGGGTACCCCCTACCCTATACAAAATGGGTATCAACTAACATGTACAAAATGGGCTCGCAAGCCTATATAAATATAGAAAAACAAAACTGACACTCATGGTGCCCCCAAAGCTCCCCTACCAGGTCCTCTGTCAGCAAGAGGTGCCCCACTAGCTGGCGGTCCTCCAGGTCCAGAGGGCAGTTGACCAGTAATTGCTTCCCCTGCTACAACTTCCCGACGGATCAGGGTCTGCCACTCTACCGAAACACCCACACATTGCTCCAGGATTCTCTCGTCCTAGATGTGGGCCGACATGACCTCCGACACATCCTGAAGCACCTCCTCGAACCAATGACGAATATCCTCCATCCCCTAGCTGACCTCTACTCGCGGCGCATGCGATGGCCCCGCATATGGATCATTCAACCTGCGTCTCTGGCCTTCCCTCGGCTCATCTGCTGGCCCCGCACCAACATCATCTCTCCGACACTGCTCTCCTGCTCGCGACTCTACCCACGACTGTCACACTGATCCCTGGCGAGCCAAATCTCCAACCATCTCCACCTCACGGCCTCGAGGCCCCACATCTGCTAACAAAAAAACCAAAGATAGATTCAACATCCATACATATAATGATATGCTACACTATCAAAATCACACAACATAAATGCACATACATACCTCTCTGGTCCTAGACATAAATGCACATACATACATATCTGGGTCGTGTCGGTAGTCCATACCACTGTATGGATACCGAAGTATCACCTGTGGCATGTGGCGCCACACACATGCCACCGTGGCCGTAAAGTAGTGGCCACCCTCGCTCCCCCCATGGTGCACATCACCTGCGCCCACTGCATCAATTGCATCTGATGTGGCCCTAAAGGCGCCAACAAAATCCTTGGGCGTAATAGGGCAACCTCTCTAGAAACCATGCCACCCGGATGGACCCAAACACAAAGTCACCAGAGTCAGTAGTCCAACATTGGTAAATTTTCCCCATCATCTTGGAGTGTAGCATCATCCCCCAGGAGAAAACGTCCCCATATAGGACCCTCTCTATGATCCTCAGTTGACCCCCCGTGATTCGTTGAGTTGCCAAGGATCCATAGATCCTCAAAACCATGGCCATAATACACTGAGGTAACAACTCATCCATCACCTCGATGCGGATAACCGAACTTGACATCGGGTTCGGCCCCGAACAATAGTGTTGTGCCAATTCTATTAGTCTCACATCCCCTGACAGTTGGGGGTCAATAGGCAGGGCCATTCCCCGGAAGGGGAGCCCTGTCAGAAAGTATATATCCTCAAAAATTGAGAGTGTCAACTGCTGTCCCCTCATAATTAAGCACTACAAATCAGTGCTCCACATGGCTATCAGATACTCTAGCAGGAACTCCTACGACCATATCATAGGGCACTCAAAGAACTTGATTAGCCCACGGGCTGCCAAGTGTCTCCAGACGCCTGACTTCTCTCTAACCACCTCCCGGAGGCGCTCCCAATATTTCTCCCTCTAGTGAACTGGAATAATTCTCTCCAAACTGATCACCCACATCCACATAAAAACACTTGGTCAACCCTTATCATTCATCAAAAACATAAAAAAAATCACACTTTCAAAAACCCTTAGCTTTGCCTCCAGTGCGTGACTTTCTCCCCCATAGGTGCACACATATGTACGCCCGTTCTTTTCACAACTGCGCATTAATGTGCAGCTGTCAGAGAAACAACTACGCATCAATACACAACTATCACGCTGACATATGCACACCTATTCTCTAAACAACCGCGCACTAATGCGCAACTGTATGAGAAACAATTGCGCACAATGCGCAACTGTATTTTTAACAGGCACGCATCTCATGCAGGCCTATTTTTTCCACCCACACGCCCCTATGCGTGGCTGTGACAAGAAGAGCTGCACATTATGTGCGGGATAGGCAATTATACCCGTGCATATGAGCGCGGGTATCCTTCCGTCTCTCACACATTGGTGGCCCCACTCCTAAACCTACCCTTGTATGACCCTCTATATGCCCCTAACTCAACCCTAGAATATTCATACTATGTAGGAGGATGGTGGTGCAGACCTCCCTTCTCCTCTGCTTCTCACCTGCAGGGCTGCTCGACCTCATGGTCTAGGATCATTTGAACACCTGAGTCGAATTGACTCTTCAGCTCCCTGCTGGAACTTGATGACTTTATCACAGGTCCCTCTTTCTCCAAAGTGCGGGTCCTCTTAGCCCCATGACTCTCTTCTTGTCCCTTTGAAGAAAGTTGGTGGCGACGCTTGTTCTCCATGCTAGGCCCTCTCTATCATGTGACCTCAGGCTGTGTCCCGGAGCTAAAGAACAACATTACTTCTAGCTTCGGGGTTCGACTCTTTCCATGAAAACTAATTCTTACGTTCTCGAACTCCGAATCGATGAACTCAAATGATGCGAGGATCAACGGTCCTCGTCCCTCCTTCCAATAGACGACTGCGATCTATTCAGATTTCTTGCCTTCGGGAGTCTCTTGCTTGTCCTCCTCCAATATCTCTCAGAGTACTTCCTTTCTAACTCCACGATCTAACACCATGTGCCTCTTGGAAATCGACGACCAAGATCTACTCCACTCTTCGACAATCTTGCTTCTCCTTTTGTTGGTAAACTTCTGGAGTACTACCCCTCAGAAATGTGTGGATCCCTTCCATGAGCTCCCCAATCCAACGGTCTGGATTCAAACCGCACTTCATGACTCCGCGAAGATTCCTGTTTTCTCTTGGAAAACCTCGCGGAGCTCCAACTCCTAGATCTCCTGATATTTTTCCACCTATTTCCTTTTGACGATGGATGATTTCATGGTCTTCGGTACTTCGGCAAGTCCTCGACCCTCATGCACACTTAGCACAATATTTTCTCGAGACTTAGACTATTCTCGACCCTTCTTCTGCACTCCTTCCAGAGTTCTGTGCTAACTCTTCTGCGACATTTCTCGGCTTGAAATCTTCGAGGTTCTCAATTCTCCTGGATCCTTCTACAGACCTTCTAGTGCCCTCTTGGCAATTTACCACCCTTCCTCCTGAGCTTGTAATATGAAATTACTATATCCTTGGCACACTCCTTGCACTTGCTTCATCCTTCTGATGGCTCCTCCCTGAGCCCTTTTAGAAGCATTAAGGAATATCCTTTCCTTGGTCGATGCACTCTTGCAAAGCCTTCCTTCCTCAGAGTATTCAACAACCCTGGGGTTCTCTTCAACACTTCCAACACTCCAGAATGTGTTTTTTCTGTGCATGCTTGCACTAGCTCAATGCCCTCCTGGCATATTTTTACAGAGTATTCAGTAACTCTGCACTGTGCTTCCTCCCACACAACCTTTCCTTCCAAGGTATTCAAAAACCTTGAAATTTCCCTTCGAGTCTGTGAATTATCCTGACGTGCCCTCCTGGCAGCTTCTATTCTGACTTGAATGAGTTCAGACATGCACTCCTTGCGTTGGCTTACATAGTTTCAACTCTCTGTCACACACTCCTTGAACTTAGCCTAGAGAACCATAATTAATCCAACACACTCATAGATAGAAGATTCTAATTCTATTCCTGCAGACGATTTCTAACATGCATCTACAATATAAACACATACAAATGACATTCACAACTAAACATCCATTACACAGAAATTGACAAACAAGAAAATATGTTCATTTTCTATTAATGGTGGAATGGTCATTACAATATGTGAGTCCAGACTACGACTGAGTCTCTTCTCAACTCTGCTATCTCCTATATCTCTCCTCTCTCTCTCTCTCTACTTGCAACAATACAAGAGTTTATACAAGAGGGGCTTGATGAGCTTCCCTCCAAGCTAATCTAGTGGTGTCTAACCACCATTCAAAATGCCCAACTAATGAGGCATATTACAATGATGGAAATATGATCCGAATCAGATGCATATCCCTTCTACTGTCAACCACTTAATGGTGACCTCCTCTACAGCTTGTGCGAAGGCACAACTTGGCTCTACCAACCTATCATCATTTATTGCCTTAATAATGATTTAGTTTTCAAAGGAAAAGTGAGAGGGCAATGCCTCTCCCTTCCTTGAATGCACACCAATCATGCTAATCAGCTGGCGTGTGCTAAGGTGGAGAATGCTCATGCATCATACTCCATGGCTATGAAAATTCATGAGCCCCTGCTCATGAGCTTCCCAACTCTGTTGAAATCCTCATGGATCCCAAACTTTCTCTTGGAGCTATCCTCCTGCTCCTCTGCTTTGCTGTTTCTACTGCATCTTCATCTTCCCTTCTGCTCGTGCAGGTGCTCCTCTATCCAACTTCTCCTTGCTGAAAACTTCTTCCGTTGAAATCAACATCAACTTCCTTATCTCCTGTATTACTTCTTCCAACTGCTTCATCGACTGGTTTTCCTTGTGCAGTCTTCTCAACTACAAATCCTCATGCTGCTCCATGGGTGTAGCATCCTGATCTTCCATGCTTCTTTCATCCCTTGTGACGCTGACTAGCCACTCTACTACATACACCAATTCCACGGTCTCCTTACCAAACTGTTGTTCATCTACCTCCTCTGATAGACTAACACCTGCCAGTTCTTCGGGTGGTCCCATTCCAACTTCCTCTAGCTGCAACTCATGCTGGTATGTATCCTCTGGCATGGATATCTCGTGGCAACCACCTCCTAGTTCCGGACTGTCCAACCAATCCTCCAGTTTCCTTTAACTCCATCTCCCACTGAGTCAACAACTCAACTGGGTGCTCCTCTTTTGTTGAGGCAGACTTCAATACGTTCTCCTTCTCCTCCATGACAGTCTCAACTTTCTGTCCTTCTATTTCATTTGCAACACCTGTGCTAGTCTTTCCTCGACTACTTGGTAGGAATATCTAGATTCCCCTAATGACCAAAACACTTCTCTGATCCCTCTCCTCTGTGACAGAAGTTTCCAACTTGTCATCATCTTCATTCACATGGTTCGTAGTTCCGCATGAATCTTCATATGGATGAGGCTTTTATTTCACCTGCTCTCCATCTGTAACACCCCTTACTGACATGAACTCTCAGCTAAGCTCATATCTTCTCCCTTGCTCACTTGGAAAATCAGGATGTATCCTCTGTCCTCCTGAGAGTTTGCGAGATCAACTGACCCCTTCTCATTGCCCACTCAGAAACCTATGAGACCACTTCCAGATCTCTTTTCCTCGCCATTGAGGTTTTCGACATATCTCAACCACCTTTTTAACACCTGTAGCTGCCTCCTGGTCAAAAACTTCCAAATAGGCCACTTAGATATTCTCATCAAAGGCCACTCATACCTCCAGCGTACCTTTTCTTCCCGTTGCATCTTAAATTCTAGCCTCTCCATCTATGCTCTGATTTCATTAAGCTCTTTGTCCATATCCACTTTGCTTCTCTGCTTATAGTCTTCTCTTCGACCATTCTTGTGACCTCTAGTGACCATCCTTCTTCTATTGCAGCCTACCTAGTTGTCCACCATCTGTTGTGTACCTTGCAACAATTTCTATAGAGCATCTCACTCTTTCTCCCTTGCCTACAAAAATTAATTCTGTGCTCTGATACCACTCTGTTGGTATCAAATTATCTCCTTCACTATCTCTCTTTTGTCTACGCTCTGTAGACAAAATCAAGGCTCTGATACCACTCTATTGGTATCATAGTATCTCATTCACCATATCTCTTTTATCTACGCTCTGCAAACAAAATCAAGGCTCTGATACCACTTTGGCGCAGACCCCCTTCTCCCCTGCTTCTCTCCTATGGGCCTGCTCGACCTCCCGGTCTAAGATCATTTGAACACCTGAGTCAAATTGAATCTTTGAATCCCTGCTAGAACCCGATGAATTTATCATAGGTCTCTCTTTATCCAAAGTTCAGGTCCTCTTAACCTCGCGACTCTCTTTTTGGCCCTTCAAATAAAGTTGGTGGTGACTCTTGTTCTCTGTGCCAGACCCTCTCTATCATGTGACCTCGACTGTGTCCCGGGGAAAAACCACAACAGTGCTTCGGGATTCGACTCTTTCCATGATAGCCAACTCTTACGTTTCTGAACTCTGAATTGGCGAACTCAAACGACGCGAGGATCAACGGTCCCCGCTCCTCCTTCTGATCGACGACTGCGATCTATTCAGACTTCGGCCTTCAAAAGCCTCTCTCTTTTCCTCCTCCGATATCTCCCAGAGTAATTCCTTCCAAACTCTGTGATCTAACACCATGTGCCCCTTGGCGATCAAAGGCCAATATATACTCCACTCTTCGAAGCTTCGACGATCTTGCTTCCCCCTTTGTTGGTAAAATTCCAGAGTACTACCCCTCCAAAATGTGAAAATCCCTTCCATGCGCTCCTTCCTGATCCAATGGTCTGGATTCAAACTGCTCTTCGCGACTCCATGAAGATTCATGTTTTCTCTTGGAAAAACTCCCAGAGCTCCAAATCCTGGATCTCCGTATATTTTTCCACCTATCCCCTCCCAACGATCGATGATTTTGCGGTCTTCGAGGCTTTGAAAATTCCTCGACCCTCTTGCAAATTTAGCACAATTTTTTCTCGAGACTTAGAATGTTATCGACCCTTCTTCTGCACTCCTTGCAGAGTTCTACGCTAACTCTTCTGTGAATTTTCTCGGATTGAAACCTTCGAGGTTCTCAGTTGTCCTGCGTCCTTCTACAGACCTTCTAGTACCCTCCTGACAGTTTACCTCCCTTCCTCCTGAGATTGTAAGATGAACTTACTATATCCTTGGCACACTTCTTGTGCTTACTTCAGTCTTCTGATGAATTCTCCCTGAGCCCTTCCAGAAGTATTAAGGCATCTCCTTTCCTTGGTCGATGCACTCTTGCAAAGCCTTCCTTCCTCATAGTATTCAACAACCCTGGGGTTCTCTTCAACACTTCCAACACTCCAAAATGTGTTGTTCCTGTGCACGCTCGCACTAGCTTAATGCCCTCCTTGCAGAGTCTTACAAAGTGTTCAACAACTCTACGTTGTGCTTCCTCCCACACAAAATTTCCTTCCAAGGTATTCAACAACCTTGAAATTTCCCTCAGAGTCTGCGGATTATCCTGGTGTGCCCTCCTGGAAGCTTCTCTTTTGACTCGAATGAGTTCAGACACACACTCCTTGCATTGGATTACATAGTTTCAACTCTTTGTCGTGCACACCTTGCACTTAGCCTAGAGAACCAGAATTAATCCAACACACTCACAGATAGAAGATTCTAATTATATCCTTGCAGACAATTTCTAACATGCATCTACAATACAAACGCATACAAATGACATTCACAACTAAACATCCATTACACATAAATTGACAAACATGAAAATCTGTTCCTTTTCTATTAATGGTGGAATGTTCATTACAACATTACAATATGTGAGTCTAGACTATGACCGAGTCTCGACTCTCAACTATGCTATCTCCTATATCTATCCTCTTTCTCTCTCTCTCTCTCTAATGACAACAATACAAGAGTTAATACAAGAGGGGATCGATGAGCTTCCATCCAAGCTAAGCTAGTGGTGTTTAATCACCATTTAAAATGCCTGACTAATGAGGCAAATTACAATGATGGAAATATGATTCGAATATGATGCATATCCCTCCTACCATCAACCAATTAATGGATAACTCCTCTACAGCTTGTGCGAAGGCACAAATTGTCTCTACCAACCTGTCAACATTTATTTCCTTAATCATGATTTAGATTTCAAAGGCAAAATGAGAGGGTGATGCCTCTCCCTTCCTTGAATGCGCACCAATTGTGCTAATCAACTGGAACATGCTAAGGTGGAGCAATGATCTTGCATCATATTGGACCACTAACTTGACTCTCGCACCTCTCGGATCAGTTGACTTGAGCTCTGGTAATCTCCGAAACTCCTCCAAATATTCTAGTCAATTTACTATAGTAGCGGGTACAAATGAGGTGGCATTGTGGGCCCACCAACCATATATAGTCCATTTTTCCAAACTTTGACACTTTGTTACAGGAGCCCATAGCCTCTGTTTCCCGATCCATATTCAACCATGGGATCAATATCCCACCATCTACACAATCACATTCCCTGGGTCACCATCTGCACTCGGCCCCGGGGGAGTATTTTTATCACATCACATCCAGGTACACATGTTCATGTTCAAAATTAACAAATAACTATTTTATGTTCTTTATCATAAGATATTGTTCATGTCGGGTATTCTGTTTTAATGTGTGCAGGTACTTGGTCCTCACAAAAAAACATAGCCCCTTTAGGTATATATTCGACACTGACATGTAATCATTCCCTCTGAATATCAATTGCATCTCACAGTCACACCCTCCGACTTTTACCTTTAGGGTCCCTACATCAGGCTCTGCAGTACCGTTACCTTTGTTACATTTTGGTACTGTCACTAGGTAGCACTCTTCCCCACATGAGTTGTCCCATTCATAGTCCCCCTCGGTACTTTGACACTCATGCTTCTTTCACCCCCTAGGGATGGGAGTCCCGATAGTCTTATTCACTTATGAGAATAAGACACATACTTCTTCTCATCAAATTGCTAGCGTTCCCAATGGACTCCCATGTTATCTCATCTCGGTTCTATTTAACTGCACCTCCGCAGTATCATTAACCCTCCATCTCATACACAATCCGTTTTCCCATCTGCATATTGCCTTCCATTCATTTACCTCATACAGAAACCTACCCATGGGGCCCCCATCCTCCACCAGTTATCTTCGCAACTTGTTCCCTCACCGGCCAAGCAATATTGCATTGGGGCACCCATTTCTGAATCTGTACACTCATCCAAAATTATTCTTTATTTATTTGGTAATTGTAAAAATTCTTTGTTTCCCACATTTACTTAGATTTTTGTCGTCAACCTTGACGACCTTATTTTCCTGGTAACGCAACCCATGTCACCCTTGGTTGGGGAATCCACTCTCTTTTTCTCATTTTGACATCATCCATAAACGAGGAGTATCCCAAAGTCCATGTACCCATGATCTCTGAGTTTGTCCACTTTGTCAAGCCTCTGACACAATTTAACCCCATATCTAGTCGTCCCCCTGACACTAGATACAATTTTCGGTTGCTGCCACTCATCATTCCCACATACCCCCAACCACGAACAGTCTTGAATATCACCACATATCGACTTCATTCATGTTCCCTATCAGTTCCTGATCTTATTTCCATGGATTTCATAAATCCCTTTTCTTCTTGGCATTGTGTCTCCCTTTCTGTCGACATAAACACAGTTTCCAGAAGGGTGACAGTATCTTGACTCTCATTACCTTTACAATGAGGAGTCTTAGATGACACAAAGAGAACCATTATTTCTCTCTGATTCCATTGACCCCCATAACATTCAACTTCAACAAAATATCATGTTACGATGGGTCTTACTATGCGACTATTGCAGTTGTTTTATACCAACCAAATACCTCTGAATTTGTTTAGCCATCAATGCCTAAGAGTCATCAACACTTCTTACAAGCGTCCTTGCCTCTTTTCAGAGTATGTTCACCATTCAGAATTGTCATCTTCCATTATCAAACCGCCCCATAGGGCACTGTAGTTATCTACATCAACATACAACTTCAATTACTGTCTCAAATTTTGAGTTACATGACACGAGCATGGGGCATGCCCACCTCATCTGTATATAGATTTTATTTTTTCTCCCTCAAGAAAGATTTGGGTCCCACAGTTTCCCCTCTCCCTTCGATGGATCTCTCTTGCAGTTCCTCTCAACACTCTTCATTAGAATGGCACTCTAAGTAGAAGAAACATTGATGTATTTCAGCTATACGTATGCTCCTAACCTCACACTTTAGGGGGCATCTGTTATCACTGAAATTTTGTCAGAAACATTGCACACAAATGGTTACATAAATACAACAATTCCAACAAATATTAGTTCACTTGCAACACCGGAATTCATTTTCAAAAGCCAGAAACTATACAAACTGGGCAAAAATTGACATGCGCAAACTCACTAAAGGAAGCGCACGCACAGTGCACGGGCCAAAGAAGCCTGTAGAGAGCACAGTGCGCCATATGCACGACTGTTTATGAGAAAAGTTGCACACTCCCTTGAATGACACATTTATGGTTCTTGTCGCCCCCCCAGCCACTTATGGACCAACTCTTAACTTTATTTGACCTTCATATATGAGAAAAATCCAAATGGGGGGTTGGTCAAGGACCAAAGGGTACCCTAAAGGGCCCCTTATTCACACTAAGAACCAGTTGAATATTACCTTGAAGAAATGCTATAAATGGAGGCCATGGGTGCACTAAGAAACCAATATCTTCATAGTATTGTTATGATGCCATGCATCCTCGGTATATCGATGGTTGGGAAAGAACCCGAAGGATCCCTCGATCAATCGTTCTGGGTTCATCACGACTCCAACCTTCGGGGTTTTGGATCCCACTTTAGTTGGTAATATAGGTTCTCCAAACCACCCAGGGAAAAACCTAACGTCGGTCAACCTTATGGAAAATCGAGTCTGCCGGTTACCTTCGGCCAGTATAAGGCCGGTAAGGTTGGTCATACTCCGAAGTCCCGGACTTCTGAAGCTTCGAAGCCAAGAGGACCTAGCTTACTTAGTCTTAGCCTAAGGTTCCTGGGTATTGGTCATATGGGTCCTCTTGAATAGATCTCATCCGCTCATCTCCCAAATTAAGAGACCTCCTCTTTTCAAGGCTCGAGCTTCTTTATCCTTCCCGAGCTATATCATGAAATGGTTAAGGACTTGGGTCTGGAATCCCAATCACACAAAAAGGGTCTGGAATCCCGATCACACAAAAAGGAGGCTGAAGAGGTATCCTCTTCAGATGGACAGGTTCATATTGAAACAATATCTCTAACTCGGCCATCTTACAGATTTATGTCCCAAGAAGCCTCAGGAGGTAAGCTTTGGGCATACAGAATATCAGTCAAAAACATAAGTTTACGAGCAAATGAATGCAAACACATATCACGACCATTCCACACAGAAACCATTTATAAATACACATATATACATAAACTCATGCATTCCTCCATTATTTCAATTCAATACATAAATAATAAAATACTTATTAGAACCAGATAACGTGCAACGACTGCAGAAAGGGGTTCCCATTTCCACCCAACCATAGGCGCATTCAATCTTAACAGATTTACCACTAGCCACCCCCAATCTAGACCACGATGCTCTATGATAAAATCCTTTATTCTGGCTCAATGAAAGTAGGGACGGAGGTTACTCTCCTGCTTCCGCAGGATCTGGAATGGTTTACACAATACCAAGCAAGGAGGACCAACCTCGTTTATTATCTTGTATCGCAAACCTGCTAGCCGTTTCCATGCAACCAAAACACTCTCGTCCCTTAGTTATTCCTTGAACCCTAGAGCTTAGCCTCTCATCTTTGCACACTTCGCATGATCCAGATTTTATGAGAAGAAAGAAATGACTTCAGATTATTAACATGTGCCTAACACAAAATAACAGAGATAAAGTAAAACTGGATTTCTATTCAATAAGGAAATAAACTGAAACTGTAAAATGCAGCGGAAAATAAGCTTGCTGGAATGGTGGCGACTTATCTCTGAGAAGATATGTGACGACTACATTCATTCACAAGAATATGGTTACAATGAGGCTCTGAAGGCCTTTTTTTACAATAAACAGGAATGTCAAAAACCCTAGACATCCAAAAACCTAACCCTAGGAGATGAAGTGCCAAAAGTCATGTGGGCCCCGTTTGGGTAAGTCAATACATCAACTTCCTGGGGTCGTAACTTTTGCATACGATCTTTGTTTGACGCGCTCAATACCTTGTTAGAAGGATCTATCCGAGGAATACAACTTTTGTTTGAGCAACATGAAGGGACTTTCATGTCAAAAAACATCGTTTAGAGACTCAAAACGACTCTGGAAGTTTCAAGACCCGAAAAACTGCTAAAAATAGTAAATTACCAAAATCACCAGAAAACTTTTTTGAGTCAGTTGGAAAAGGTGGGTGGCCACCGATATCCACCTAGATCAATCCTCCCTCCTTAGGAAGAAATGATCAATCTTCCCTCCTTAGGAAGAAATGGTCTCCATTGTGTTGATTTCCCCCATCAAATAAAGAAATTTCTGTTGAATTTGGCCCCAGGTGAGCCACTTATCTTGGTGCAGGAGCTGCCCTGCTTTGACGACTTGATAAAGCTGGATCCCTTGCTGTCGAGTGCCCTTGATCTATGTGTCCACAATATGATCACTAGATTCCTATTGTATGCAGTTAGGGTTGAGCTTTGTTGGTGTCAGCTGTTCTGCTACTTCTGAGGTGTCTAATAATGGTGGGAAATAAGGGAGAAGGAGATCCATGTTGAACACTGGGTGTAGGCCAAGGAAAGGAGGAATGTTGAGCTCAAAAACATTATCCCCCATGGCCTTGGTGATGTTGTACGACCCATAATGGAGTGGGCAAAGCTTCCCATGGGGTCCTGTAAGGCGTTCTTTCTGTAAGTGCAACCGAACTTTGTCATCCACCTGAAACTTATGTGGAACCCAATGTTGATCATGGCATTGCTTGTACTTGTCATTGGACTTTTGTAGGATATCCTGAACCTATTGGAGGATGTGATGGATCCGCTCAATGAACCAGGTGGCTTTGTCAACTTCATTTGGAGCAGGAGATGAGTCGCTCGAGGTGACTGCAAGGGGAAGTGCAACATATATGGAACCCAATGGTTGGACTCCCAACCCCACCTGAAAGGGGTTGTGGCCGGTTGAGCTATGCAGGGCTCGATTGTAGCTATGCTAGACATAGGGAAGGATCTCATCCCATGTGTGAGGGTACTTGGAATTATACATGCGAAGGATATGCAAAATCATTCGATTTACGACCTTAGTTTGGCCATCTATTTGGGGGTGGAAGGCCATGGATTTGGTGAGCTTGGTTTCCAATAGTGACCCGAGGCTCGACCAAAATGTGTTGAGAAATCGACTGTCCCGATCTGAGACAATGGTTTGTGGGATTCCAAAATGTACCCAGACTCGTTCAAAGAAAATCTTGGCAGTGGCCTCTGTTGTGATGCTCTTTTTCCAGGCAACCAAAATCACCATCTTAGAAAAGTGATCAACAACCACAAATACACAATCATTTCCTTGCTTGGTGGATGGGAGGTCCGACATGTAGTCCATTGAGATGGATTCCCATGGCCTGTCAGGAGAAGGAAGAGGGGTGTACATGCCCTGTTTCTTAGTGGTTGGTTTAGCAATAACGCAAGCAGTGCAAGACCTGATATACTTGTTGACCTCTTATCGAAGTTTCGACCAGTAGAAATGTTTCTGTAGCATCGCCACTGTCTTTTCGATGCTGAAGTGTTCTTCCACCCAAATATAGTGGGATTCCCAGATCAGCTTTGCTTTCTCGCTTGATGGAACACATATATGGCCCAGGCGACACAACAACCCATCCTGAAGATGGAAATTATCAACAACTACGTTTGCACCCAACATTTGGTAGGTGGTGGTGAAGTCCGGGTCTGTCTCATAGAGTTGGGGCCATCCAGAGGTCGCATGGCCGCAAGAGTCTAGCACCGTGGTGAGTGCCATGATTGACAGTCTGCTGAGGCAATCAACGCGGTTGGTGCTTTCTATTTTATACTTGATGTTGAGGTGGAATTGCTACAAGTGTGTGGACCACTTTTGATGGTAGTCATTCTACAATTTTCCTGGTGTCTGCATGAACTGCAGTGGCTTATGATCAGTGTGTATGACTGTCTCCTTCCCAAGAATGTAATGTCTCCACTAGCATCAAGCTTGCAAAATGGAGTATATTTCTTTGTTGTAAGTAGGGTACTTACAAACAAAATCTAATAGTGTCTCACTATGATAGGCCACGGGGTGGCTGTGCTGATTGAGAACGATGCCCACAACATAGTTTGAAGCATCTGTCTTGATCTCAAAGGGTTTCCACAGGTATGGTAGTGAAAGTACTGGGGCTGAGCACATGCGCTGCTTCAAATCATCGAACGATTATTGTTGGGACTGACCCCATGTACATTTCGCCTTATCACCGCCTCGGGTTATTTGGCTGAGGGCCCATGCAATATGGGAGAATCCCAACATGAACCTGCGGTAGAAATTGGCAAGGCCCAAGAAGCTTCGAAGCTCAGTGAGTGTAGTTGGGGATCGCTAATCACGGATGACTTGGATATTGGCTGGATCCACATGTACACCATGCTGATCAACGATGTAGCCTAGGTAATGGACCGTGTCCATGCCGAAGGAGCATTTTTCCAAGTTGGCGTATAGCTTGTGCTACTGCAGGGTGTGCAGAACATGCTGAATATGCTGCAAGTGTTCGACCCAAGTCTTGCTGTAAATGAGAATTTTGTCTAGACACACCACTACAAAAGTATTGGTGAATGGTTGCAGGATATCGTCCATCATCCTCATGAAAGTGGCTGGAGCATTTTTCAAACCAAAGGGCATGACCAACCATTCAAAAATGCCTTCCTTTGACTTGAAGGCGGTCTTCCATACATCTGTCTGTTCTATCAAGACTTGGTGGTATCCAAACTTCATATCAATCTTACTGAAGTATTTGGCCCTCGTGAGTTGATCAAGGAGGTCGTTGATTCGAGGAATCGGGTACCAGTTTCTGACTGTGATTTTATTCAGAGCCTAGTAATCAATGCAGAGTCACCAGTTTCCATCTTTCTTCTGTACCATCATGATTGGGCTCCTGCAAGGTGATGAGTTGGGACAGATGTGCTCCTTGTGTAGAAGTTATTGGATCTGTCGCTTGATCTCCTCATTCTCTAACAAAGAGCAGCGATAGACTGACCCATAGGGAAGCGATGCACTGGGGGTCAGATCGATGGGGTGCTTGACCTGGAAGTGCATAGGTACCCCGGTAGGTGAGGAGAAGATATCCGAGTATTCTTCCATGACCTTATCTACTTACTTCTGCTGTGTGGAGAGGTCGACCATAGAGACCCTGGATGTGGTTGTGATCTTTCGCTTATTCTGAGAACAAATAAAGAAGAAGACAAACTTCCCCATCTGAGAGATGACCTTCCTGCATTGCTTAGTAGAGATCAAGGAAATAACACTAGGTGGGGCTGCCTCGGGTATCCTGTACAATTTCCTGTTCAAAGTAATAATAACACTACGAGGCCTAGACTCATATACAACATGGAGTTTCCATAAATAAGGTTGGCCCAAAATAACATCATGAACTTTGAGAGGAGCAACATCACACAATACCTCATCTTTGAAGGGCTTGATGCCGTACGAAAGTCGACACTATTGACTGACGTGGAGATCACTTCCTTGGCAAAGCCATCCAATGGTGTAGGGTTGTGGGTGTGACGTTGTTGACATGGCCAGCCACTTGACGACCTCTGCTGATATGAGGTTCTTCTAGATACCTCTATAAACGATGAATTGCAACAGACTGCCTTTTACCCACATTTGTGAATGGAAGAGGTGCTCTCCTTCTTCTGGCTTGTCTGGTTCACCATGTTGGAGCTTGGTGGTAGCAACGGTGGCACTGGGTTCCACATCAATGATCCATCTTCCCCTTTTTGGTTCTGACTCAGAGTCAGAACCCGCATCTGATTCAAAGGTTTTCACTTCGGCCACCAACAACTGCTTTGAGCGGCAGTCAACAGTGTTATGCCAAGGGCTCTTATGGAAGTCACACCACTTCCCAGTATCTTTCTTTGTCTTTCCGATGTCCTTTGCTTGCATCTTGGACTGATTGTCCTGATATTGTCCATCTTTGCTTTGTCCTTTGTTCTGTGGGTTGGGGACGCCTTTTCTTGGATTTTGTTGTGAGGGGTTCCCAGGCCCAAATTGCTGCGTCTTTTGTTTGAGCTTTTGCTTGATTTTGACGACATATCGGTAGGTCGCGTGCAAGGATGAGATGTCCAGAAATTCCATTTCGGTATGGATGTATCTATGCAGAGCACCACGATACTTGAGCACTAGATGTCGCTCCGAATCTTTGATACCCATCTTGCTGCGCAAGGTATGGAAGATATTTGTGAAATCTGGCACTACTTGGTCTCTTTCTTTCCGCAATGTGGTCCATTTGGTATACAAGTCGTCATAACTTATGACAGGGTAGTATTGTTCCTTAATAACATATCTGAAGGATTCCCAGGTGTCCGTGACTGTAAATAATGAGGGTTCCTCTGTTTCCTTTTTCTCACAAAAAGTTTCCCACCAATCTTTGACATGGGGAAGAAATTTGAGGAGCGCAAAAGTAATATTTTCTCTATTCAAAAAGTTATGGAAAAAAAAACACCCTTGTAGTAGATTCAACCACTTGTCTACAACATCTGCGTCTATCTGACCTTCAAATATAGGAATATCAAAGTTTATTTGTACCTTGAAGGGGGCGGTGCCTCCGCTCAAAGAAGATGCGTCATCTGTTGGTAGTCTCCGAAGGATTTGCACGAAACTATCCATCATCTCGTTACTCTGTTGCATAAGGGATTCCTCAAGCAACATTTTGAAAGGATCTTCTGTCTCGTCATATTTCTTTTCTCCTGCCATGAGAGGTCGCTTGGGCGTGCGAGAGATTTTGTGCTCAAGAGAAACAAGCTCGAGACCCAACCCTTTGTACTTCGACCTCGTTGGGGACATGCATTAAGACGACAAGGAGAAGACCGCTCTGATACCATTGATCCATATTTTATGAGCATAACGAAATGAATACAAATTATTAATAGGTGCTTAACAAAAAATAACAGAGATATAATAAAACTGGTTTTTTATTCAATAAGGAAATAAGATGAAACTGTAAAATGCAACGGAAAACAAGCTTGCTGGAATGGTGGAAGCCTATCTCTGGGAAGCGATGTGATGTCTGACCATCACCCTAGCTTGACTATAGTTCAATTGTTGTTCACCGCGGTTAAGCTACGATTTTCAAGTGAGGAAAGAACTGCTTGACCAAGCTCACGTTTTTAAGGCTTTTTGGTTACAGGTATGTCTTTTCTACCATCCATGAACTCGCTCTGGTTATGAAATAGATATTGGCTCAGTGATGTATTGGTTTGTGATTTTCTTGAGACTGGAAACTATGTAAACCTGTGATATTTCTTTAGAATGGTTGGTTGTGTGTAGTCATTGTAAATGAAAAAATTGGATAGTTGAAGTCACGATTTCATTGATGATTCTATGTGGTGGAAGCCATGAAGGCTCTCTGTTGTCTTATGGATTTTAGTTGAAGGGTTTCATTTGGTCCAAACTTGCTGGTCGTCTCCACACAGTTCTTGTAAACATACCCAATCGTATTTGGTGTTATGGGGTTGCTATGTTTTGATTTTGAACCACCTTGGGTCACTGCATATCGTTTCCACCTGGTTGTGGGATCGTTTATGTTATTGGTGTTTACACAGTTGGTTATGATGGCTATTATGCCAAGGGTCTTGCTTTAGGGTTGGTTGCTATTTTATGGCTCTGTTTTTATATCAACATTATTCAGTTGACAGGGAAAACCACGAGGGTTATGCCCTGCATGTTCTCGGTGTTATTACAGGCCAGTAAGAAGCATCTGTCCCTCTGTTCATAGTCTCTCTTACCTGGTGTGAACTGTCACTCTGACTTGCACGCTAATGGTTATGTGGTCTGTGCATCCACCATGTTGTCTTGAAGGGTTCTCACTTGCTGTTGGTGTGGTCAACTCCAGTCTCTCTGTGTTGGTTCCACCGAACGAACCCTTGATTATTCAAAGCCCAATTTTGATATTTGAGCCAGTTATATCCTGTCGGGTATATTGTTGACTGTTATGAGTTGATAGAGTAGTGTTGATAGTGGTTGTTCATTGGCTCGTCTCTATTAATAGCATTGACAATGGTTTTTATTATTGGTATATGGCCGCTGCATTATTATCTCGACATGGTTTAATTGATTGATTTGAGAAATAGAATTGGGTATACAGTCGCCACCTCCTTGTGTTGGATTGATAACTCATCATGGTTTTATGGTTTGATTGGGAGTATGCCTATTTGCGTTATGCCTTGGGTTGTGAGTTTCCTAAAACATGGTATAAGTTGAATGATGGTTGTTGTTACTGCGTGTTTAAATTTCCCAATTGGGATTGTTGCAATTTAAAGTATTGTAGTTGTGGCTTGGCTGTCCACTGTGTATGTTTTATGGATCTCATTGCACCGTATCGTTTGACTTCACCATCATAGATGGGTACGGGTTTTATAACAGTATGGTTTCATTGCAATTTAATTGTTAAATTGATTAGAGGAATGGAATCAGGCACAATTTTAAAAGAACTTGTGTCTGTGTTTGATTTGAGGAAGCATTTCATGGACAATGGTTGATGTTTTGATGCTGAACAAAGTGAAAACAAGTGACTGTGTGTTCATTTGGAATTTGTTTAAATATTTAATGGGACAAGTAAGAGGAAACAAAGTTCTTACACAGGATGTTCGAAGGTTATGTTGATTTTGAATATGATGGCATTGTTTTAATTAAAAGTGTTAAAGATTTAAATGTGAACAATGAGCAAGTTTAACACACAAAAATGGTTAAATTATACAGAGTGATTATTTGGTTAGTGTTGGATCATTTGCATTAAATACAAAATTGTTTTATGGATTACTTAATTGATTTTATGAACAATATCCGCTCTCTTTCCCTATCATTATTTCACTTTTCACTAATTACAATCTCCCCGCCTTCCCATATTCATTATCCACTCCCTATTCCTAAAATTTAATTAAAGTTAAAATAAACTCTGTATTTTGACAATTTAAGATCACATGGATGAATTACAGTGATATATTCTTCAGTTTACATTGCAGTTGATTTTTGTTGTCTGTGAGAAATAACCATGATATTTCCCCCCTCATTTTAACATTTTTCACTCAATACAACCTCTCGCATATCCCAGAACCTTTGTTCACCTCCTGCTCATTGACAACTTTTAAACAATTTGTATGGATTGGATTGCATGAGTCTGATATGTTGCAGAGCCAACATTTATTTCATATTTTAAAAGGAGTTTTCATGTATGGTTGTTAAAGAAACTATTTGCTAATCAATTATGCATACAAGAATGAGTTTTTTCAGCCGAGGTAGCCATGGAAGAGGTAACCGAGAAAGAGGTAATTGGAACAGGGGTCCTAGAAGGCCAAGATTCTCCATACAGTTTGATGCTGACTCGCAAGAGTTAATCCAACTATTTCAAGCTGGGCAAGGAGTGGTCCAACCTAGGCCTGAAAGGCCTCCCTTCCAAGCCCCACAGGTCCCTAGTGTCCTCGTGCATACTCATGTCTCACTACAACTTGAATTTCCTGAGAACGACGTATGGCAAGAGATTGTCCACCCGTTAGTCTCTCAACATCGTGGCTGGCCCAATTTGTCTTTACCTGCTCCCCCGCCTATTAATCAAATTTTCCAAGCCGCTCCTTTCCACTCACCAGTTTAGTCTTCCCATGATAGAAAAAGGTTGAAAACCGAGGCCCACCATGCCCTTGACAAAGGAAAATCCACTGCTGCCCCTTCCTCACCCTCCAATGGCTCTGATAAATCTGTGTCTTCCCGCATGCATTTGAGGGATGATTGTTCTCATCTGATCAACGAGATTAGGCCTAAAGGATCAACATAGCCAAAGGAAAATACAGAGAGATCAAAAGGTGACAACAACAACAAGGGAAGGATTGCATCTCAGAGTGGGAAATATGGATTTTAAGTTTTTATTTATTTATTATTTGTTGAGAACAATTGACTTCATAAATCTTGGACATCATACTATTTTTGGATATATGAGAAATATATTTTGGAAATAATTTCAAATATCATTGAGATGAATTGTCAAATATGAATGTGATGATGAGAGTCACAAGGAGGGATGTTTTTTTTAATTAACTAGTTGTGCTATGATTGTTAAAAGCTGAAGGGAGTCACAAGGGGTCCCACCTACTAGTTATTATTTATTTAAAAAACCTTATTATGATTTATTACTTTTCCCCCTAACTAAAAAGTTGGTTGAGTTTTAGTTAACTTAACTAATGAAGTAGTTCAACTATTTCAACCAATTCTAATTTACTTAAAGGAAAAAGGAAATGGAGGAACAAGGGAGAATAGAAGGAGAAGCATACTAAGGTTTTCTCTTTGAGTGTTTGTTGAGATAATTTAGTTTTCATTCATTCCTTAATTCATTAGAAGCCTAATTATTTTTTATGATAACATGGTCCTATTGTAGACAACAAGATCCAGGGATGAATTACATCATTCAGACACTTGTTTTTTAGAGGTGCTGATCTATCTTTGATAGTCTGTGTAGACTTATCTGTTTGTGAATTAGTTTTCATGACTGGCAAAGTCTACTGTGCAGAGTCTAGTGGGAAACAAGCTGTGGCAAGCTGGTCCATCTTTTCAAGTTCAGTTTTTTGATTTTCTGTCAGAACTCTTTTTGTATGTTTCATCGGGGGCGTCTAAGTTTTACTTTGGTCCAAAACTTCCTCAGGAAATTTTGTAAAGAGAACGATTCTTTGATGAATTGGAATGAAATAAAGGATTGATTTATGTCTCACATGTCTTGATTATTGACTTGGTGTCTTTACTTCTATCTCTATATTTGTTTCAACATCTGATATGTTCAGAAAATTGCATAAAATATGATTTTTTCAGCAAGCTTTTAATTATAAAAAAACAACCTAAGCACTTGTAAACAATACTTGTGAATTAGGATATCAATTTTGATGGCTATAAACATAGGGTGATATTCCTGTCTATCTTTCTTTATCCAAGCAGGATCTGAAAATGTTTGAGTAAGATCATCTCATATCTTTTCCTCAACAATAATGCCTCCACATTTTTAAAGCATGCACTATGGCAACCAACTCTAGATCATGGGTCATATAATTGATTTCATGCTCATTCAATTTTCTAGATTCATAGCAGTATACACATCCTTTTTACATAAGGAATCCTCCGAGTCCTTCCTCGTAGGGATATCTGAACACGAGGAAGTCATTATTAGTGTCTGAAATCTTCATCACGAGTGCGTGGGTAAGAAGGTATTTCAGTGCCTGGAATCTTTCTTCACATTCCGATGTCCAAGTGAATTTAACCCCCTTTTTCTGAAGGGTAGTGATTGGAAAACCAATCTTGGAAAATCCTTTTATGAACCTTCTGTAGTCTCCTGCTAAGCCCATAAAAGGATATGATATTAGATACATCATTTGGGGTAGGCCATTCCATAATAGATCTGATCTTTTTAGGGTCTACTGCCACTCCTTTAGAAATGACATGGCCTAAGTAATGGACTTGCTTCTGGAAAACGTCACACTTGCTAAACTTAGCGTAGAGCCGATTCTCTCTTAGTAATTGTAGTACAAGTCTAAGATGTTCTTCATGCTCCTCTTTGTTCCTGGAGTAGATTAGGATATCATCAATAAACACCAATACAAATCTGTCTAGGAATTTGGTAAGTACATTATTCATCAAGCACATAAAAGTGGCGGGGGCATTGGTTAATCCAAATGGCACCACCACAAATTCATAGTGACCATACCTTTTCCTGAAGGCTGTTTTGTGGATGTCTTCATCCTTGATATGAAATTGATGGTATCCAAATCTTGAGTCAATCTTTGATAAAATGGAATCACCCCCTAATTGGTTGAACAAGTCATCGATTCTTGGTAAGGGGTACTTGTTATTTATGGTTGTCTTATCAAGATGTCTATAATCTATGCACAGTCAGAGTGTGCCATATTTATTCTTCACGAATAGGACTGGTGCTCCCCAGGGAGACACACTGGGCCATATGTAGCCTCTGTCCATCATTTCGTTTAGTTGTATCTTGAGCTCAACTAGCTCGGGCATACACATCCTATAAGGTGTCCTAGACACTGAGAAGATTTTTTTCAAATTCTTACCATGTGGAGTGGAGTCTAGTATCTTCGTCAAGTCTTCTCCACCACTTATGAGCTCCACCTAAAAAAGAAAAACATAACCCACAATGACCTATAACAATCCTGATAAAATATTCCTTTACCATCGTCAACCATTCCATGGGACTGATTTCATCTTTATCTTCATCTCCACTAAAGTTAGGTATTGTCATTGATTCTTAATTGAGGTCTAACCCCAATCTTTTAATTCCAACCTCCGTGTATTAAGGATAAATGTCTAAAATAGTTATAATCCTTGTTCCACTATTCTCTTCTATGTTTTATCTTTCCAATGGATTTTGAATCAGCTCAATTGGACATTCCAATCAAAAGTTATGATAGTTTTACGTGAACATACCATTGAAACCCTGATTTGGAGCCTGTCCTCCTGACCGACCTTACTTTCGATGTATCTCCTCAATTTCAGCCCTTCTTAGTTTGAAATTATGACCTGTAGTACTCTGAAATTTTTTATTTGCAATGCCATAGGTCTGACCAAAATTGGATGTTCCAAGTTGAATTTATGGTAACTTCCTCACACCTTGCTGTTTTTTGGCCTTTCTAGGAGATCTAAATTGTATAGAGTGCCCCGAACAAAATAATTGATATTAAATTTTGAAAATTGTACCAGAAATACTAAATACTGTCCACTATCCAATGAAACTGGTATCTCTCAATTTGGATACTATAGGAATAATTTATGATTGTTTTACCCGGAACACCTTCTTGAGACTAGTCAATAGGACTAGTCAGATACCCTATCTTCCACAGGGTGTATCTACAAATTTAAGATGAACCATAAGTTGAAAGTTTTATCACAAATACCTGGATAATTTCTATGAATATACTCCGGATTTCAGGGTCTAAAACATTACAGGAAATTATCTATAGTGAATATTCCTCGATGTCTAAATTCAAGATGATCCTAGAACCCTATCTTACACATGATATATATCCGAAAGTATAAGGCCTCAAGAGCTGAAATTTTAACCCTACGTACCTTGATCTGTTTAATAAATATCCTCCAAGGGGTTTCTTATAAAATGTTTTATAAGAAAATGTATAGCAAAAATTCCAAGGTGTCTCAGATGTAGCAACGAACCCCAAGACCTTGAGCTTTGATACCAAATGTTATGATCCAAATACTCAAAATATCATAAAATAATAGAAGTACACACCATGTATAGAATGTCAACGTGGAGAACAACTCCAATATAGATAAGTTGCATGATAACTCCTTAAATAATAGGGGGACCCCCTCCAGATAACCAGATATCATTCATACTTTCCAATTCATACATCAATAATAAATACATGATCTTTTATATATAACTATTCACACTTGCACATGAGGCCCCTTTATCACTAGGACAGGCCTATTTCATATGTATTTACACATTACATGTACATTTAGGCCCATATATTCCCCCCCGTTGGGGTCATATCATATACATTTAGCCATATATATGCCCCCCTTGGGTTATAACACAATATCACTCAAAGGTGTGAGGAAAAGGTATATTCCAAGATCATCAAAAGAGACTCCTAGTCCTGATTTAATGTGGTGATTGTAAAATTAAAACTTTAGTTTTGAAATTCAAATGCTATACTAAGCTATCCAAGTGGCAACAAATAAAGGGAAAGATGATATGGTTCCATTTACCCCCTTATATGTCTATGTGTGGCTAAGTACCTATGCAAGAAAGAACTCAAAACCTACTTTATGTGTTTTTTACAAAGTGCATAAAATAAACCTACAACTACTTGGTGAAACCAGCTTCAAAAACCCTTACAATAAAATGAAAAAGAGCTTTTGCGCGGATTTTACTACAGACAGTAGTGCAGTCTGTGCAACTAGAGAGACTGGTAAGTGCATAGACCCACACAAACCACACGACTGTTTATCCCTTACCTGTGCACACAAAGAAATGGCAGGCTAGAAATTTGAAATGTGTTCTCTAAACCAGAGGCTAAATTGCAGTGTCTGAAGGATGGGCTAGGAAATTTTTTAATCTCTGCAAACACAAGAGAGTGAGAATAAGAGATCTAAAGGCCCAATAGGGAAAGACGTTGATCCCAATACCTAGAATGGTCGCTAATATATTGGGCTCTTTTGGTCACTTGGGTGAGCAAAAATAAGTTATTTAGCTACCTTGTTGGACCAACAAGACAACACATAAATGATTAGTATATTAGTGAATCCACAAGATGGTAAATAACAAAACAAATAACGAAGAACTGAAAGAAAACTAAGAACATGTAAATTCTAAAAGAGACATGAAATTGACACAAGAGATAACTATCCAAATGACAAGTGATATTTGAATTGAGAACACCAAAGGAGAAAAGTGAAACTATGGATCCCCTATTCCTCCTTGGGAGGGCTCTTGAGTCCCTAAAAAATAGAGTTTTACTTTCCTATCTAAGATTAACAATTGTTAAAAAATTCTTTGTCAAGTTTCTCAAGAGGTGAGAAGCTTACCAAATGTTATGATTGCTCAATTAACTCTCAAGAGAATAGATGGATTCTCTAAAAAAAAATGGGAAGTATAACAATACAATGAATTGCTTCATTTTTAGCATATAATGGCCATGTATTTATAGGACCATAGCAAGATATTACATAACATGTTCCAAGTGTGAATGGGATACCTTTGAAGGTACATCCCATCCTTTTAGTCATCCAAAGACGAGATTTTGAGTAGATCTTGGAGTCTTTTCTTAGTTTACTTCAACTTGGAAGTGGTTGAGGCCCAACCAATTTCATAAATGTGTCACTTCCACATTAGCACGAGTTTCTTTAGAGATAATCGCGCGGAATGCACAAAGTGCACATCCAGTGCTTTGTTTATCCCCGTGAATGTGCGCACACAAAATTTGGTGAAAGTGCATTGAAATTCATGTGTCTTTTTATATAGTTTTGACATCTTGTTGAAATAGGTTCTGTAAATGCTGGAAGTACACTATGTTTCTCCTGATATTTTCGTCGGCCATTGTTTGTATTGCTTGTGAGAATTTTTTCAGTGATAACACATAATATGCCATACGTTGGACATCCAGGATATCAGAAAACTATTACAGTTGTAAGGGGACAATATTTTTGGCTTTGTATAACGAAAGATGTCACTGATTATTTGGATAGATGCAAAGAGTATCAGAAGGTAAAGGATGAGCATAAACATCCAGTGGGGTTGATGCAACCATTGCCCATTCCTAAATGGAAATGAGAAGTTGTTACTATCTATTTCGTTACCAAATTTCCTAGGACAATCAGACAACATGATTCCATAATGGTAGTGGTAGACAAGCTTACAAAGGCTGCACATATCATTCCAATAAAAGTAACTCATAAGGCAACCAATATTGCAGAAATTTACATGAGAGAAATTTCTAGGCCACATGGTGTTCCTAAGGAAATAGTGTCAGATTGAGATCCTAAGTTCACTTCCAATTTTGGGAAGGGATTGTTTAAGAGATTTGAGACAAATTTTAATTTCAACACAACATATCACCCAGAGTCAGATGGGAAGACCAACATAATTAATCAGACAATTGAGGATATGTTGAGAATGTATGTAATGGAAAATCCTTTTAGGTGGGAGAACTATATCCATTTAGTTGAGTTTGTCTACAACAATGGGTATCAAGAATCATTGAAGAGGAGCCCGTTTGAAGTATTGTATGCCATGAAATGCAATACACTAGTAAGTTGGGATAACCCAATAGAAAAAGCTATGATTGGTCTAGAGTTGTTAAAGGAAATGGAAGAACAGATGGTAAAAAGAAGGCATAATTTAAAGGTTGCACAAGATCGACAAAAGAGCTATGCTGATAAAAAGATAACATATAGAGAATTCAAAGTGAGAGAGCATGCGTTTTAAAAAAGTTAAATCCAAGAGAAGCTCATTGAAATTGGGAAGTTTCCCAAAGTTAGTTGCAAGATATTGTGGGACTTTTGAGGTCTTAGAAAAGCTAGGACTGGTTGCATACATGATAGCATTACCTACATCCATGATAATTCATAACATGTTCCATGTGTATTTATTGAAAAATTATGTACCTGATCCTAATCATGTGATTGATCTAAATGTGATCTGGGTGGAACACGAAGGGGATTTTCGGGTGGAACCAGTGCACATCCTGGACTTAAAATTCAAAGTGATTAGGAACAAATCCATTGGCTTGGTAAAGGTTCAATGGACTTGTTATGGTCCTGAATACATTACATGGGAGCACGAGGAAGGCATGCGGAAAGCATACCAACAATTTTTTGAAA